>SNQJ01S0020274.1:65403-78076 GCA_010110895.2 Picea sitchensis
CAATGTGTACCTACCATTTTGGCTCTTCCGCCATGGAAATACATGTCACCACTCTGCCATGTCATGATGATGTCATTCTACAAAAAAATTAACATTTTTTCCAGTTTTCCTATCTTTGAAATTCTTCCCAATAATGCCCCATTCGTAATTTTCTCCACTACCACCATTGAAGATCTAACTAAGCTTTGAATAACCTAATTTGGCCTCATAAGTGCCAATCCAACTCCTGCATCGACCAATTTTCATGTGCACGGTTGGTCAACATACCTAGGCACAAATTTCGAAGCTGATGCAAGCTCAATGTCTAAACTTGGATATATGATACCATTTTGTAACATTCCCCATCTTATCCAAGGATTGTTACTTGTGGAATAACATAAAACAAAATTTTCTTCTTTCTTTTTTATTTACTATAGCTTACCAGCTATGATTCTACACATTTTTAAACATATTTGAATACCTGCAATTGAAATGCATTTACAATAACCATATGAATAGGAGTTGCAACAAATAACTCATTCACAACATCAATTAACCATTCACATGCACAGATTAAGTGAAAACAGTTAAACTCAGTAATAACACATGAAATAGGTAAACACTTATCTTTAAAAGAAAATTTATGGAACTAGTTTCCTCGGAAGTACGTTCCACCCAACCATTGACCTATTTTTCTAGATCTCAACAACAAGTCACCCGAGGCTAGGAATCCACAAGAGAAGAGTGCCTCTCACAACCCACTCACAACTCATTGTCACACAACCCACTAATATTCTCCTACAAATATCTTGAATTACCTCCAACTCTCTTCATCTTGACCCATCCAACCCAAGGAATGTACCACTTCATTGCTCTCATTCCATCGAGCATCCAATTCATTTATCAGGGTCTCTTTGGCTCAGGTAGTTATGAATCGCTCAGTTGGGAACTCACTTACAGGAAAATCACCAATAAACACTTCAATGACACTTACTGACATAGTGCAACTCACTCAGTATTTCACTCGTCATGCCTAAAAACCTAGCTCTTCATTTTTCCAACTCTAATACACTCCAAAACTCTCTAGCCTCCTCCTAAATTCGCCCTCCTCCTTGATATAGTTCTCTTGCTCTTTTCCCTAATTCTTGTTTCTTGTTCTTGTCCAACTGCCTAATGTAGTAACTTCTTGTCACCAACCATACAATTTTTTCTAACTTCCCAATGACATTGACTGCTCACTCTATTGAAGTCTAATTGCTTCTCCGCCATGCTTTCCAATAATTATGGGATGTGACTCTAACACCCACCCTCTTACATGAGTTTTAATGATTGGGCTCTCATACACTAAAAAGAAGTTAGAGGTTTTCCACAATGATAAATCATTCAAAAAACTAGGTTTGGATTAATACTCATATAACCATTCCTCCTTCATGATCCTTCCTAAACACTCCCTAGGCATTTCCTCTCTTGTGGATAAATCAACCCCCATCTCTATCTTTATTTCTAGCAGTTGACTTCACATAATTTTTATTAAAAACATAAAATACATTTCACATAATACATCACTTGGCCACAACCATATTCCTATCTACATTATACATTAATTTAAAATAGGGATTATAGTGGGGACATTATAATACAATTGCAATGAGTCCAATATTATAGTGGGGCTTAACTATGCCTTTCTACAGCATGCCACCCGCGTTCCAAGCCATGATATCACCAGGGGACTCTCCTAGTTGACTTTCAAGTGAAGGGATGGATCAATAACGTTACTCTCATTCACTCAACTAGAAACAACAGAAGCTTTCCTCTTCCCACTAAGCTTAGGACCTCCACGAGTTTATTAGGTACCTTCCCAACTGGATTTCCCCTACACAAGGGAGTTCCTTCTTTTCTACATAGCCCCTTAGTGACCTCTCCTTACCAATGTTGGTTTCCTTCCAGTAAGAACCCATTCAAAGTCCTTTTTTACTCCACTCTGGATATGGGTTTTCTCTATGCCAAGGTGACCATTCATATTTTGGGAAAGATCCATATTTTCCTCATGAAAAATTCCCATTTTCTCTTTTTCTTTAGATCTGTATGCATGAGCCCCGTTTTCTCAAGTTCATTAGCAACTTTTTGTGAGTCTGCAACTCATCTCTATATGTATGTTCTCTATTTCTATGTGTGTGTGGTAATTGAGCCTTCACGTGCATCCAATCTCTTTGTATATGTGTGTTTATATCCTTGCATATGTGTGTTGTTCTATTTCTTTTCCCTCTTCTTCCTCATTTTTTCATCCCCATTGGAATGTTCTCCCTATTCCTCAGGATCCTTGATGACTTCTGTAAGAAGAAATCTCTTAGTGTCAGGCTCCCAATTTGAAGGGGAAAATATTTTGTGTACTTTTGGCTAACACTTTAGTCATCCCTTCACTCTTCCAAGTACCAAATCTGAAAGCATTTATAGCTACTCAACTACCCAATCTAAACACCATCAACAAGTTTCTTGGGGTCAAAGAATTCAGGGTACGTTGAACAGGTTATGCATTTAAGTTATGTAGGCACAAGTTGGATTGTTGGCAAGGTTCCTAACGTCTTCCTTGAAACTTCCTAGTTCCACCTTGTTAGAAAATAAAGAGATATGTTCATTTTTCCATAGACAATATAGAAATATTGTCACCCAACCATAGGCACAAAGGCCACCCCTGAGCACCTTAACCTTGATAGACAAAATAATTCTAGAAGCATAAAAATAGCCAACCAAGGTAGTGCACCTTCCTCCAAGGGTAGTGCACCAAGCAATAATAACCAAACAACAAGCAGAAAGTCCAAACCATAACCAGGAGAAATTCCAACCAAAATCCAAAATCCCAATTGCAGCAACTACAACTGCACTCCCTCTCCAAACTTGCACACCACTAGTCTTATGCAGTTGTGAGAATAAGAGTGCCAAATGAGCTCTAGCGCCCTCTTTATAGTGCTCTTTGTCACATGTTCAGACCGACTTCTTCTTTTATAGGTTAACTCTTAAAGATTAATTCATTTATTGAGCCAACATGTCTTCTATGGTTTCTATACATATGTTTCTGGTTTCTCTTTCTTCCTGGAATATTCTAGTCTCATCAAAGGTTACATGTAGAGGTTAATACCTCCCACAACTACAATAATATCAACAAACCCTCCTAAATAGGGAGGTATTAAAGGAAATGGTCTTGAGAAAAATAGACCGTTCAACCGGAAGCATATCATAACCACACAAGTTATCTCATGATCACGTAGATCAACTTACGAGCAACATCGCCACTATTAGTATCATTTGATAGCATCAACTTCATCATCTCTTGAATCTATACTCCACCTGAGTAATTGGGAATGATGTTGAATAAGTCACTCACTCCACATAGTGATAAAAGAACCATTCTTCTAATACAAACATATTTCCTAGAAGAATAATTGTTCCAACAGAATTTGGAAGCCATGCCATGGGCTATAAGGACTATTCTTATAATCCGGACATACGTCCTAGAAGAATGACTGTCTTGGACCATTTTCCCTCTGGCCACTACTATGAAATCATAGAAAATGTCTATCTTGTACCAATATAACCACATTGGTCACTACTATGAACTCAGGGAGACTGACCATTCTTCTAATCCGGACATACATTCTAGAAGAATAGTTGTCCACGGTACATCAACATTTTTTCAACCTGGACCATTCTCTATAGGGATAATTTTTGTCCACCAATAATCCTTCAACCTGGACCATCCTCCACAGGAAGGAAGTATGTCCACAAGAAATCTGTCCTTCCTGGACCATTCTCTGCTTGGAGAAGGTTTGTCCATTATCACACTGACTATCCATCTAGTTGGAAATCATCTCCAACACTAGTGGTAGTCTCCATGGTAGTCAGAAAAATGTCATCCAATAGAGCACAACTATGTCTATCCAATAGAGCACAACTATGTCTATCCAATAGAGCACAATTGTGTCTATCCTAGTAGCACATAGCTACTAACCAATGATGCATAGTCACTATCAATGGATCACATCCACTAGAGTAGCATACAACTACTGTCCAGAGACATACATTCTCCACAACAATCATGTCATCTAATATCAACCTCCATAAATAATATCATGATACAAACTGAGTCATCTAGGCCATTCTTCCACTCACATCTATGAGATATGGAAGAACATCTTCCCTTGAAAAGTAAAACATCATACATGGGATATCTGGACTATTCTTCCCAAGCATAGAAGAATAATTGTCCTTGATTTCTTAGCCTGAACCATTCACCTAATTGGGCTATTCCTCCGGCACTAATCATAGTGCAACCTGGAGAGAATGAGTCTAAACTAGGGAATTCCTATCCATGATTTATTAACCTGGACCATTCACCTAACTAGACCATTCCTTCAGAACTAATCACAATGCAACCTAGAGAAAATGATTATGCCCTAGGGAATGATTGTCTAGACCATTTCCTATGGAAATGACTATCTTGTACCAACCTCCAAAATGGACCATTCTTTGAAACTGCTCACAATTGTGAACTTCAAAAGAATGACTGCCCAGTGAGGTGGACCATTCTACTTGACCACTACTCAGAGTCACTACCAAGAAAAATGACTGTCGTAGACCATTCCCCCACATTGAACACAAGGGGAATCATTTTCTATGGTGCATAGACAATCTATCGAACCATTTTCATTATGAAATTGATTGTCTGATCTGTACCATTTTTCAAACTAGAAAATGACTTTCCGTCAGAAATCTCAAACCACTTTCGGGACTGGAACGAAACTTTCCAACCTAGACAATATTTTGAACTGGAAAATTACTATCCATAAATCAATAACATATCAATGATCCCTCCCAACCTGGGAGTAATCACTTCCTTTTTCAATAAGGAATTCATCTCCATGAGCCCCATATTATCCATTAAGTACGCAAACTTTTCATCTTGGATAGAGGATTTACCAAAATATCTGTTATCTACTCATCTATGGAAATATATTGAAGAACCACTTCTCCCCTTTGGACTTTATCACAAAGAAAATAATGTTTGATCTCAATGTTCTTTGACCTATCATGGAACACCAAGTTCTCTAAAATATTTTCATAGCTCTAATCATCACAATATATCACGGTCGAATCCAACACCTGATCAGACAGTCTAGAAACCAATTTGTGGAGCCACACTGCTTCCATACAAGCATCACAAGCTGCAATATACTTTTCTTCTGCAGTGTTGAGTGAAACAGACTTATGTTTCTTGTTATCCCATGACATCATGGAAAAGATCAAACTAAAACATATCCAAGTAGCACGTATTATGTCATATTCACTCCCTGCCCAATATGAATCGATAAATCCATGCAGTTGTATATCATAACTTAAACATCCCACAAAACAAATATCTGACTTAGTATTCTCCAAATACATTAACGAGCCAATCGATTGTCGATACATAGATGAGTATACTGGATTAGAGTCTCTCAACTTATTCAAATTTGTCATCATGGGAGTTTTTCCATGGATTTGCAGTCCATCATCCTAGACTTCTTGAAGAACCATTTCAATAAACTTCCTATGTCATAGGAATTTTTCACCACACTTTTGTTGTACATGAGAGGCTTTGCACCATGTTTTCTTGAATACATACAAGGTATTCTTCCATATGCATACAAGGATCTCTTTCTGGTATACCTCAAAACCTTGAGGTTGCTCTACATACGCTTCTTCTTCAATTACTTTGCTAAGAAGAATTGTCTTTACATTCATCTGATGTAAACTCCAATCCATGGATACTGCAAAAGATATAATGGCTCAAATAGAGGTATATATGGTTACTAGAAAAAGATGTCATTGTAGTCTTCTCCCTCCTATTGGGAGAAACCTCTAGCCTTGATTACCTCCTTGTGTCTATCAATGCTTAAGTCTTTTTCACAATTTCTCACATGCATTTATCTTCATCGCAACTTCCTTCCATTCCTTCTACTTGACTGCTTCTAGTGGGTTCAAAATGGTTCAATTGGTTGTTCTGAATTTTCTTTCTTTCTTGGAATCTTCATGTTCTTCCTCATGTTTCTCTTTAATGTTGGATTCCATGGAATATTCTATAGGTTACATTCCCTTCTTTCCTAAAGGCTTCAAACTTCTTCCATATGAACATAAATGTATATGGACAACCAAGGATATTCAAGTCTTCTTTTCGAATAAGACTTCTTCTGGAGTCAAACTAAACACATGTTTCTTATCATGGTTCCTATTTCCAATGAAGAACATGGATATATACTTCATAGTCTTTACAGATTCATCTTCAATGGATCATATCATTGGAGATTAGCTCCCTCCTAATCTTGACTTCATGCCTGAATGAGAAATATGCATGCTCTTCTTTTGGGATTATGTGATCATCTCCCTCCATCTGAGAGAGTCCATGATTCCATCTACTGCATCTCCCTTTTCTTTCTACAAAGTGTCACAAGTCTGTTCTGGTTTCCTTTTGATTTCTGACTTCCTTCGAGTCTGACTCCTTTGAGTCTCTTTAATTTTTTTTCTATCTATTATGATTTTTTCCCATCTGGTAGTTGTGTCGTCCTTATAAACTTCTTCTATGACATCTTCCACAAGGATTGTTCATCAAACATATTGTTAAATTTGGTAGCATCGACAGTCATTCTCCAATGAGAGGGAATATGGGGTATAGACAAAAGCCAGGGGGAATGTACAACCTCTGTGAGTGAAACCAAAAGTCAGGACAAATGAGATGCTATGTGAGTCTAATGCAAAAGTCAAGGGGAACGTACAACCTCTATGAGCATAGACATTCTAGTGAAAAAATTAGGGGAAGCGTACAACCTCTGTGAGCATAGACAAACTAGTGCAAAAGTCAGGGGGAACATACAACCTCTATGAGCCTAGTTAAACATTGTGAGCCATGAGCAAAAGTCAAGGAACCTAGAAAAAGTTAGGTTGAATATAAAATTCCTATGAGCTAGAAACAAATGATATAATGTATTGATCTAGTGCATTGCCACATGTAACATTATCTACCATGAAGATAATTTTTAATTTCCTTGTAAAGATTCGAGTTGTAACTGAAGTCTTAAGTCTAGTTCTATTTTTGAACTAAAGTGTAATACTGAGTTGCAACTAAAGTATCAAGTCTAGTTCTATTTTTTAACTAAAGTGTAATGTTGAGTTGTAACTGAAGTCTTAAGTCTAGTTCTATTTTAGAACTAAAGTTTAATGTTGAGTTGAAACTGAAGTCTTAAGTCTAGTTCTATTTTAGAACTAAAGTGTAATGTTGAGTTGCAACTCAAGTATTAAGTCTAGTTCTATTTTAGAACTAAAGTGTAATGTTGAGTTGCAACTAAAGTCTTAATTCTAGTTCTATTTTTGAACTAAAGTGTAATGTTGAGTTGTAACTAGTCTCAAATCTAGTTCTAAGTTCGAACTAAAGCATACCAGTCTCAAGTCTAGTTCTATTTTCGAACTAAAGTGTAATGTTGAGTTGTAACCAGTCTCAATTCTAGTTCTAAGTTCAAACTAAAGTATGAAGGTGAGTTATGATTAACTCATGCAAACAGGTTAGTATTTCAAGTCTCTCCTCTTGTCCTCTTAAACCTATATAAGAAGAGGTCGACCCCTCTCTTCAAAACAGTGTTGATATGAAGGTTAAGGGTGAAACTATAGAGGCACATATCAATGATAAAGAGGTAGCATACCAAAGTAACATATTAGTGTTGTATATCAACAATAGAGGGAGGGAACATATCAGAGGTGTATTTCAGCAAGGTCTTTTAGGTCTTTGTTAGGTTAGAGTCATTTTGGCAATCTCTTTAAGAGCAGAACATTCATGGTGGATATTTGTAAGTGATCTTACATTATTAATGCAATAAAGGAATATCATTCGTTGGGGTTTTTATCCTTGTATAGGGTTTCCCCAGGGTATATGTGTTTTTTATGTGCATGCTTACTTATCTACATAGTTATTGCTATTCGATTATGATTTGGTATTGTTGAAGTGTATTAAGATGGAATCAAAGTGTTGAAGAAAATAAAAGAATTAATCTGCATAAGAAATCAAGCTCATAATTTAACATGGTATCAGAGCTTAGGGTGTGTTAAACGTGTTGAAGTGTAGCAACAGGTACACACAGATCCAAGCTAGCTTGATTAAGTTTCCAGTGTGAGGTTCATGGCATCCTCCATTTCAGTCAGGGCTGAGGATAGGCTCGAAGGAGATACCAACTTCAATGTGTGGAAGCTTCGGATAACAAATATCTTGCAAGAGAATGATCTTGAGAAGTATGTGACCATAGTGGTGGAGGAACCCACGAATAATGTAGGAAGAGCGGCCTTTAGGAAGATTCAAGCAAAGGCCAAGTGAATCATCTTTAACTCAGTCAAAGAAAATATAATGCCTGCAGTGACTTTGTTAATGACTGACAAGGACTGTATGGATACCTTGGTGAATCTGTATGAGAAATAGGCTCCAATTCAGAATAGGACACTTAAGCACAATCTTAAGTATTTGCATATAGAGAAAGGTGAATCAGTGGCATCTTTTTGTTCTAGGACATACCATATCAGAGATCAGTTTTTGGTCATAGGGGTGATAGTGGAAGATGATGATTTAGTGCAGGCCATTTTTTATGGTCTTCCTTCTTCATGGGATACCTTCTTATCCATTGTAAGTGGGAGAGAGATTCATCCCATGTTTGAGAGGTTATGGCATGATTTCCTCTAGGAGGAGAGTCGCACAAATACCAAGAGTGAGCCAACGAAATAAGAGCACTCAGCTTTAGCATCATGATTCAAGGGAAAGAAGAAAGGCACTTTCTAGAAAGGCTCTTAGAGGAAGCCAAACACCAAAGGTACATTAAAAGGAAAGAATATCGATACTTCTAAGATTAAATGCTTTAATTGTAATAATTTGGGTCGTTTTGCTAAAGATTGTTGGTTTAGAAAGAAATATCCTAGGAAAGGGAAACATTATGCCTCAACTATTGAGGATGATGAATCCAAAAGAAATCAGAAAAGTCCTTCTAATGAGAAAAAAAATAGAAAAGAATATTATCTGGTTTCTGCCTTATCTAGTTAAGTTTTCATGGGGATGAAAACTTGGTTAGTAGACAGTGGTGCATCAAAGAGCATGATAGGGTACAAGGAGATCCTATTATATTTTGAGACAAAATCTTTTGCAGAGTAGGTTGAGCTTGGGGATGAAAAATGTTACAAGATAGAGGGAGTAGGCTCTACCTCCTTCATATTGGAATTTGGGGCTAGACTTCATGTCGATGAAGTATCATATGTTCTAGGGATCAAGAAGAATCTACTATCAGTTGCAACCCTTGAGGAAAATAGATATTCAGTGATCTTCAACGATAAGAAGGCACTTCTATGGGCTAGAGATAGCCACTTAAGTACAATAGAACCCATTGGAACTTGTAGTGGAGGACTGTACATCATGTCAGGACAATCAGTTTATGCATTGGCTCATGATGCGACTAGATCCAACGATTTTTGGCACATAATACTTGGACATCTTCATTACAAATCTCTTCCATATATACAAAACATGGTATGTGGCATGCGCTCTATTTCTCTAAGTAAAAATGAAATTTGTAAGGAATGCATGCTAGGTAAAAATATAAAGAAATCATTTCCTAGTAGTGACAACAGAGCTCATGGAATCTTAGATCTAGTTCATTCTGATGTATGTGGTCCCATGTCATTTCCCTCACTCAGTGGTTGTTTGTATTATGTAATTTTTATTTATGATTACTCAAGAAAATGTTGGATATGTTTTCTTAAAGATAAAAGTGACACATTTGATAAATTCAAAGAGTATAAAGCTTGTATTGAAAAGTAGACAGGGAAACACATCAGAATCCTTAGAACAAACAATGGAGGAGAGTTTGAATCTCTTCAGTTTGAGGATTTCTGCAAGTCAACATGAATCAAGAGACAATTAACCATGCCATATAACCCTCAGCAAAATGGAGTTGCTGAGAGGAAAAACATGACAATTTGTGAGGCAACGAAAGTAATGATGTTTGACCAGATCTGCCAAATTCTTTATGGGAAGAAGCTACCTTCATTGTCATGTATATTCATAACAGGTGTTCACATGCTATCTTGAAGGACAAGACTCTTGAAGAGGTCTTCTCAAAGATCAAAACTGAAGTAGGGCATCTAAGGATATTTGGGTGTCCTGTGTATATTCATGTCCCTAAGGAAAAGAGGACAAAGATGGAACCATCATGCAAGAAAGGGGTTTTGTGGGGTACAGTGAGAAATCCAAGGCTTACATGATTTATGTACCAGGTCAGAGGCAAATAGAGGTAAGCAGAGATGTGACTTTTTATGAGGAAGTCACATTTAAGAAATCTAGAGAGCTTCAACAGGAATCAAAAGAAGTTCAGCCATCTTCACCCTCTTCTGAAAATTAAGAGTTAGATGATCAGAGGGAGGAACCTCATGAAGGTACAAGTAATGATCCCCTAGAACCTATTGAAGTGTTATAAAGAACTATTGAAGAACCTCCAACCAAAAGTAAGCAAGGATGGCTTAAATAAATAGTGCAGGAAGTAGAAAGGATAGTTGAACCCAAAGGAACTTTCAGGGAAAGGAAGAGGCATCATAGGTTTGGAGGCTATGTTGCAATGATGAGAAACATTAGTGATTCCATTCTTGAGGAATACAGGTCTATTATAAAGAATAATGTTTGGGACATTATGTTGAGGCCAAAAGACAAATCATTGGTTTCTTCCAAATGGATTTATAAGATCAAACATGTAGTTGATGGAAGTGTGGAAAAGTTCAAAGAAATAATTGTAGCCAAAGGCTTCACTCAGAAAGAAGGAATCGAATACGAAGAGACTTTTTCCCTTGTAGCAAGGTATACCTCAATTCGAACTATTATTTCTTTAGCCTCCGTTATTGGTTGGAAGGTACATCAGATGGATGTAAAAACAACATTCTTGAATGGAAAGATTGAACATGAGGTCTTTGTGAAACAAATAGATGATTTTGTACTACATAACAAAGGCACTCATGTATGAAAGCTAAGGAAGGCCTTGTATGGTATTAAGCAGGCTCCCGGAGTTTGGTATGACAAGATTGATGTCTCTCTTAAAAGCCCGGGATTTCAGAAAAGTGATGTTGATGCAAATCTGTACTTCAAGGTAAGAGGTAACCAACCTGTTATACTAATTATGTATGTTGATAATCTCTGTTTAACAGGGATGAAGTGCTAATAGCCTGGTGTAAGAGGGATATAACCTCATATTTCAAGATGAAAGACTTAGGCTTGATGCATTACTTCCTAGGATTGGAAGTGTGGAAAAGACAGGGAGAGATATTTATAGCACAAGGAAAATACAAAGTGGATGTACTAAAGAGGTTTGGTATGATGGATTGCAAATCAATGTCTACTCTGATGGTTACCAACTTGAGGAAGCTGCATGATTCTAATACAGGTTCAGATTTGGTGGATCCCACCATGTATAAGAAATTGATTGTATCATTGATGTACATGATCCACACTAGGCCAAATATATGCTATGCAATGATTGAAATGAGTCAGTTCATAACTAAAATGAGACAGAGACACTGGGTGGTAGCAAATAACATATTGAGATATATCAGAGGGACCATTACTTATGGTCTGAGATATACATCTAGTGGTTGTTTATTTCATCATGGGTATGTAGATGTTGACTGGACAGGAAGCCCAATGGATCGGAAGAGTACTTTCAAATACTGCTTCAGTTTAGGATCCACTATGATCTCTTGGTCAAGCCAGAAGAAGGGATCCATTGTATAGAGTACAATAGAGGCTGAGTACATTGCAGCAAGTGATGCTAGCAAGGAAGCAGTATGGCTCAGAAAATTGGTTTCTGGGTTGTTTGGTGAAAAGATCAAGATGACGGTGGTTCAGTGTCATAATCAAGGTTGCATAAAATTGACAAAGAATCTGATATTTCACGATAGGTCAAAACATATTGACATGAGGTACCACTACATCCGAGACTTGGTCTAGAGAAAAAATGTAAAGTTACAGTACATAGCCATGAGTAATCAGGTAGTTGATATCCTAACCAAGCCTCTGACCTTGAGACAGTTTGTGTAGCTAAGAGGCAAGCTTGGTGTGGTTGAGAATGACTGCCTCACTGAGAGGGAGTGTTAAATTTGGTAGCATCGATATTCATTCTCCAATGAGAGGCCATATAGGTCACCCTGAGGCTAGCCAGGGAGATTTGGAGAATCAACCAGTCTTGTGAGGTATTGAAAAAAGCCAGGGGGAACGTACAACCTCTGTGAGTCAAACCAAAAGTCAGGATGAACGAGATGCTATGTGAGTCTAATGAAAAAGTCAGGGGGAACATACAACCTCTGTGAACATAGACAAACTAGTGAAAAATTCAAGGAGAACATACAACCTCTATGAGCCTATTCAAACCTTGTGAGCCATGAGCAAAAGTCAAGGCACCTAGAAAAAGTTAGGTTGAAAATAAAATTCCTATGAGCTAGAAACAAACGATATTCCTAATATTGCAAATGATATAAATGTATTGTTATAGTGCATTGGCATGTGTAACATTATCCACCATGAAGAGAATTTAAAATTGCCTTGTAAAGAGTCAAGTTGTAACTGAAGTCTTAAGTCTAGTTCTATTTTTGAACT
>SNQJ01S0020274.1:94648-106629 GCA_010110895.2 Picea sitchensis
GTTCAGAATCACAGCAAGAAATTTGTTTGCAGGCTCAAGAAATCATTGAATGGTCTAAGGTAGTCGCCCAAACAATGGTACAAGAAATTTGAGTCTTTCATGGTGAGCCAGTATTATACAGGATGGAGTATGATCACTGTGTCTACTTTAAGAAAGTGAATCATGGCAAATTCATTATCTTAGTATTGTATGTTGATGATATTATTTTAGCAAGCAAAATCATAACTGAGATCAAAAGGTTAAAGGATCAGATGGCTAGGATGTTCGATACGAAAGATCTAGGAGCAACAAGGCAGATTTTGGGCATGGGGATATTCAGAGTGAGGAGGAATGGTAATATTTGATTGTCACAACAAAAGTATGTTCAGAAGATAATTTTGAGGTTTGGTATGAATGATGTGAAACTAGTTTCAGTCCCTTTGGCTTTCAATTTTAATATTTCTTCAAGTTTATGTCCTAGTACAAAAGAAGAAAAGGAATATATGTCTTGAATACCATATGCTAATGCAGTAGGAAGTTTAATGTAGATGGACTCAATGAACAAGTTTCAATAATCTTATTTATGTTGTTTTACATTAGACCATCATGCCCAATGGGTCCAATGGTTACCCTTGGTTGAATGGTAGTATAATAACATTTATTATGGTGCTACTAAAATGACTCCCTTTGAGGTAGTCTATGGACAACCATCCCTATTAGTACTCTCATAATTTCAAGGAATCTATAAGGTTCTGGAGGTGGAAAAATAATTGATAGATGGTGTTGACAGTCTTCATACTCAATGGTTATTTATTGTTGGCCCATAACTACATGAAGAAATAGGTCAATCAACGTCACTCCAAATGCCACCTTGAAGAAGGGAATCATGTGATCCTGCATCTTTAGCCCTATAAGTAGAGATCATGGAGAAGATCCATTATAAGTTAACACCTAAGTTTTACATACCCTATACTATACTCAAACATATAGGCATTGTGGCTTACAAATTTTCTTTTCCTGACCATTCTAAGTTTCACCTAGTATTTCTTGTATCTTGCTTGAATAAATTTGGTTGAGTCCAATTGCAGAGTTCAAACCAACCTTCCAAAACTTGATGAGAATGGTTCCATTTGGTTGTATCCTAAGGTTGTTTTGGAAAAATGCAAGTGCCATATTTTCCAATGCACTATCGAGGAAGTTTTCATCTAGTTGAAGGATACGCACCATGAAGATGCTGCATGGGAACCAATATGGATTGTCCACCAATTTTCTCATGTATAGCCTTGATAATAACATTGCTTTGTAAGGGGGAGGGCATGTTAGAGTCCCACCCTAAATCCCCTAGCTACGAGAATAGGTTGTTACATAATGTATTGGAGCCACCTTATCAAATAAGGCCCATGAGTTAGTAGAATGAGATATCAATAAAAGTAAGTTTCCTCATTAAATAATGTCCACTAGTTAGTGGTTGAGGCCTCATTAATGGAGGTCCACTAGCAAGTTAGTGTTTTGGTTTGATATACACTATATATAGTAGTAAACTCTATGTAATTAGTTTCCAAGTGAATATTATTGTATTTCAATCTCTACTCAGTTGGATATTTCACCCATGAAGTGACAAGTGATCAATAATCTCAAATCTAAATATTAATAAAGGTTTTCTTACTATCATTATTTCCATACTATGGTTCTATTTTTTTGATTGAGATTATTTTTGGCACAAAATGAGATTGGAGATATAATAAAAAAATGTACAGAGATATCTTATATATACAATAATATAACAAAAATATATTATATATGAAGCCATAAACACATAGATATAGCAATACACAATTTCTATTAATGAGCGAAATGTACAAAACTATAGAAATACAGAATGAAAGACTTTATAGAATGGTGGAATCTTATCTTTGAGAAGCGACGTCATGGATACTCACATTCACAAGAAGATGATTGTCACAATGAGGGTCCAAAGGAATTTTTAACATAAATAAATTCCAAAACCCTAACCTCGGAAGATGAAAAGCCAACAATTTTGTGGACTTGTTTTGGGTAGTTTGGTGTATCAACTTCCTGGAGGCATTACTTTGGAACACAAAATCCATTTCGGGCACACGATACCTCGTTTGAAAAGTATCATCGAGGATATTAATTTTTGGTGGCTTAATTATATCCTTTCAATATTGTTGAGGTTGTCACGAATGTGGCTCAAAGGGTTGGAAATTTTTAACCAGTCTGACTACATGAGATTATTGTGTGTAAAAGAAATCCTTTCTCTTTTCTTCAATCTTGTCAACCTGCTTCTGTTGGACAGAAGGTGCTTGGAATGAGGCTACAATGGTTGTGTTGTTATTCTCTTCACCTTTTGAACAGACTTTGAAGAAGATGTATTTTGTAATGTAACACACCCGACCCCTAAATACTCTTTTAAGGGATGGGGCATCAAATTTTTGCTTCTCTCGGTTCATTTCCGGTCCCTTACTAAGTAAAAAACCTCGTCTTATATTCACTTGAACTGTACTTCTCACACTACGTGCCTAAACCAACTAGTGGAGTCCTCCTCGTTACCTCAGGTTGAAAAATTTGAGCTAAAAGGTCTACTTAGGGAATCTTCTAGTACTTAAGAAATCTTGGAATTTGGGAGTTCCAACGGTATTTCATGACATTCATTCCGAATGTCGAATTGTCGGGTTGTCAAACAATAGAGGGAATCACCAGTTCACATCACCCGCCGAAATCCTATGGTTGGAAAGAGGCTTCGAGACTTAGGGTTTCAGAGATATTTTCTACTCCATGAGGCAATATTCGTGGAGTGTTGAATTAGTGGGCCCTGTGTCTCCAATTGTTAATGGTCATGATTTAGTGGGCCCTGTGTCTCCAATCATCAATGGTCATGATTTATTATAGAACTCCAGGCTTCGGGAGTTCCAGAGGATTAACACACTCACTCCTCCAAAGTGTCGGACTAGCGAAGTTGCAAAGGAGCCTGAGATTACACTGGGTGGCCCCAACCTTTGGGTCCTTACTTAGGTATATGACAATATGCTCCAAATTTCTGGAATTCGAGAGTCCCAGAATGCCAAAGAGTTCTCCTTGCATGAGGTGATGTATTAAATGCAGAGGAAACGACAGGTGGGCCCCTACTAGTCTGCCTTCCAATAAAACAATCGAACACGTGCCAAGGGGGGAAAATGTGGCACATGGCCCCTTTAGTGGGTGACACATGTTACATGTTAATGGTTCTAGAGGATTTATGAAATGTATGAATCTAGTTGACATGTGGCATGTCATACGTGGGTCCACATAACCCTAGATGACGTTAGCATATCACGTCACCCCGGACTGATCACCTTCCAAGTCCTTCAATCTTATGCTCATGATGTGTCCACGTAACCCCTGGATCTATGAACTCCACTACTTCCCATTACTTCAGAGTTAAGGGAATTCGTGGTGTGACTTCCTCCTTGCTCCTGGAGTGGTCAACACCAGACTAAACATTGTCAAGATCTAATGGTGAGGAGCGATCTAGAAGGGTGTCTCTATCTACAATTCACATTTATTCACAAATCTGACATTCAATGAGTTTACCCACTCCACACTCCTTTTCTCGTGGAGCAGCACTTCGCTGACGTGCCGAATACAATGTAGATCCAACGGTCAGAGGAGATATCGAAGGGTCCTAAAATCTATGTCTCTTATCTCTTCGTAACTTCGATGTTCAAAGGTTTCCTCACATTGAACCATACTTCCTTCTAGAGTGGCAAAATCCCGAAGTCTCAAGTACTAGATATAACAGTCAAGAGATATCCCGACGCATCCTTGGATCTACGACTCTCATTACTTCATGGATTTGGAATTCAAGGGGTTTGATGATATATCATCCCCATTCTTAAGGAGTAGGAATTTGTCAAAGTTTCCTCGATGTTGATCCAACCACCAAGGGGATCCTGATTACTCTTATATCAACGGTTCGATAAATGGTTTCTGTGGATGGTTTTTTATTTTTGTTTAAGGAATTAGGGTTGTTGACTAATCAAAGTCATTGTGTTAGGGTTTTGGATGTCGCTCGCTCCTATATGTATATTTTATTGTAAATGGTTTAACTCTATGAATGAATATAAAATATGTTGGTTTTCCCAGTTTGGGTTTTCAGGGGAAAAATATATGTGTAATGTTTGTATTTTCCATTGTATTTTTTCTAATCTTTTACCGAAAATATGTTTGCAGTAAACATTGTACAAGATTAAAATTTGCACTGCTGACACTCTTATCTTTGATTGAACCAAAAGGTTTTGAAGGATCCACCAAGGATGAATTATGGATAAAGATCACAGATGAAGAATTGGATCAGATAGAGAAGAATGACACTTAGGAATTGGTTTGAAGACCAATGTACAAGAATGGGATCAACACAAAATGGGTCTTTAGAAACAAATTGAATGAATATGGACAATTTACCAGGAACAAAGCTAGATTGGTATCTAAAGGATACAAATGGGTTGAAGGTATCAACTTTTAAGAGACATTTTATCAACTTGTCACAATGGAAGCAATAAGATTGATACTAGGTTATGCATGTTTAAAGAATATTAAAGTGTATCAAATGGATGTGAAATCATCTTTTCTGAATGGAGAATTAGAAGAATAAGTATACATTGAGCAATGAGAAGGATTTCAGTTATAAAAAAATAAATATTATGTTTTCATATTAGAGAAGGCCTTGTATGATCTCAAACAGGCCCCCAAGGCATGATATTCTAGACTAGACAGATACTTACAACAACAAGGGTTCATGAAAGGAAATGAAAACAACAACCTCTACATCAAGGTAACTCAAGATAATATTTTATTAATTGAACTTTATGTTGATTATATTAATTTTGGAAGTGACGATGACATGTTGAGCCAAAAATTTGCAAAGGATATGAAAAATTAATTTGAAATTTCATTACTTGGAGAACTATCCTTCTTTTTGGGTCTTCACATATGTCAAAGGAACCAAGAAATTTTTATTTCTCAAACCAAGTATATCAGAGAAATGCTAAAGAGGTTCATAATGGAAGATTGCAAACTAGTCAGTACTCCTATGAAGACCAATTGCAACTTAAGTAAATATGATGATTCAAATTCTACAGATCATAGGAAGTACATGTCAACAATTGGAAGCTTACTTTATGTGACACTATCCAGACCAGATGTAATGTAGACAATTTGAGAGGTGGCAAGATTTGAAGCAGCACCAAAGGAAACACATTTTCTAGCAGTAAATAGGATATTTATATATCTCAAGGGTAAAGAAGAGTTTGGATTATGTTATCCAAAAGGAAACAATTTATGATTTATTTTCTACATAGATGCATATTGGGGAGGTTACATTGATAACTGACGAAGCACTAGTGGAACAATGTTCTAATTGGGTGAGTGTTTGGTATCTTGGCTAAACAATAAACAATCATTAGTATCATTATCTATATCCGAAGAAGAGTATATTGCAACAACATGTTTTGCATGGGTTCTATGGATGAAACAAACTCTAACAGATATATAGGTTGAGTATGATGAGTCCATTCCAATCTATTGTGATAATACAAGCACCATCAATATCTCAAAGAACTCGGTGATGCACTCCAATACGAATCACATTGCAATCAAGTATCACTTTCTAAGGGAACAAGTTGTAGAGAAGAACATCAGAGTTGAATATGTGGGAACAAAAGAATAAGTGGAAGATATATTTATAGAACCGCTTCCAAGGGAAGCCTTTAAGTATATTTTCCACAGACTCGGAGTAATTTCTACTAAAAAATGAATTCTTTTTAATTCTTATCTTATATATCCTATATTTAAACGAGGAAGCATCATAAAAAGGATAGTTCAAGTTGGGGTTGTAGTTTTACAAATATTTCAATTGCGGGGAGCATCCGTAAGGAAATTTTAGCTAGGGGGAGCATCCCTCGATGGGAAGTTACCTTTTTGATGCAGGAGCATCATTCCAAGCCATCTACATGCCAACTAGCCAGCACATCAAAGCATGTGTTCAATGGAGAAGAGAGGCGCATCCCTCTCACTTTCAAATTTCAAATTTTGAAAATTGTATTTAATGATTGTAAGGCTGGTAGAGCCAAAAAGCCATGCATGTATGCAGGTTTAGATTAAGGTTTCCTTAAATAGTTGTAAGGATGAGATCTAGATCCAATTTAGACTAGACAGCCATTCAATGTAATTGAATGTAAATTAATGAGAGTTGGTGAGGATGGAGGGTGGTGCTCGAGGAGCCCCCTTTTGTAAAAAGAACCTTTGTATCTGTAGGAAGTTAGTCAGTAGAGAGGTAGAGAAGGGAGAATAGGGAGAAGAGAAGAAGTTGTGACTCTGTTGCAGTCCGCTCTTCACATTGTAAAGAGGCATCTCATGTTAATACAATCGGAGCAGTTTTTCCTGCATGTTATTCTGTGTATACTGATGAATGTCTTTATGTGTGATGATATGTTGTAGATGTATGTTAGGTATGCATTTGTAGGGATAGATAGATTTCCCTATCTGTGATTTCTTTGATTTCAGGTTTGGGTTCTTTGTGGCTTCATGCAAGAGGTTGCATGACAGAAGACCGCAGATTCTGTAAGCCAGTGCAACGAGTGCACTTCTGAATTCTATGGAATTTCAGACAAAGACGTGCCTGGAGGGTGCACCAGAGGAAGCCTCAAGGTTATTGAACAACTTGGAGGTGAATACTGTGAAGAGAAAGGCACAGAAAAAACAAAATCACTGAGGGTTATGTAGGAGCTCTGCTAGGAGGGCATTGAGCGCGTAGAAGAAATCCACGAGGGTGTGAAGCATTTCTTTGCAAGAAATACTTTGAATTGAGTAGTGTGCGAATAAGAACCTGTCTGAAGTTATTAAGCTCAGAAGGAATAGCGTAAGAAGTGCGCTCAGAGTGAACTTGTCTCAAGTTCAACAACTCAGGAGGAACAATGCCTTTGCCCATAGAGAAATAATCGAGAGGAGAAGGAAGTCGAGGAACCCTTTGAGGTTTCACAATCGACAAAGCTCAAGAGGGACAACATTCTTATAATACAAGCGGGAGATGAGGATACAAACTTCGCAGCAAAAGCAAAGGCCGAGGCCCTTGAAACTTTGGAAATATTCCAAGGGGAAGGAAGAAGTGCAAGCTTAGGAGGGAGAATAGCTACCGTTGGATTAGGTAGAGGATGATATCTGGACCGTTGAATCTATGTCCAGGGAGCAAGAGGAGAGTGCGCAAGAGAAAGAGATCTAGGCCGTCAGATTTGGGCGCACAGACTGATAGCCATCGGATGCAAGAGAAGGTGCACGAGGTTTAACCCTCGTATATGCAAAGGTGAGGAATCAAAAAATACCAAAAGAACATAAGCCATCGGATCAGGGGAGGCTCACAACTGTTGATCTCCCTTTGAAGAGGAATTTCAACATTTTGGGGTTCGATATTTCAGCATTTCAGGACCCGGGAGTTCGGAGGGTCAAGCACTGTTGCAGCTAGAATCATGAAATCCTGAAACGTGAAAACCCGAAAGTATTCGGAGGAATAGCACCAGGTCATGGGACAAGGTCATATGGACAAGATCTAAGTGGGGAGCTTGTCACTCGCCAACCTTTCGGGGTTCGACATTTCGGAGTTTCAGGGTTCGACATTTCGGAAATCCTAAGGACAAGGAGCCGGGGCATTTTGAGTTGAAAAGCCCCAAACTCGCGAAACACGATGTATATTTAGAGTGGGGCTGCGGTCACACATTTTGTCATTTTGGGGTTAACCTTTTCAACACTTCTGATGAAAAGGAGCCAGGGATCTTGGTGTTGAAACCCCTAAAGTCGCAAAACCCGAAATCCCTTTTCGGAAAGGGTCATGGTCATATCTGGTGGCTGTGTGGAGGTGAAGACTCACACCTGGTGCATTTCTTATGTAGGTGGGGTTTCTGAAGGACCCGTGGATCGGATCCATGGGGATCCAGTGAGGGCCCGAAAGAACTAATTCGGTTGTGCGGATTCGAAGATGAGCGATCCTGTGCAGATGTCGGACTTAGGGTCGGGGGTCTACGTCACTTTGCCATTGATGTCAAAAGGGGAGAGATTTATTAGATGCAGGATATAGAGTTAGATTCTTAGAGAGAGAGAACATAGGCTAGGGGGAGAGATGGTCACAGGGGGAGCATGAGAAATATGACTTCAGTATTTCATCATAGTTTTTCCATCAATGCAAAAGGGGGAGATTATTGATTAACTGAGTGGTCCTCATTGATGTCAACGCTTGAAGCAAGTTTGATGCAAAATTCTGGTAGCCCCAATAGTATGATTAAGGGACTTCAGTTTGATTGATGTATAATGGTATTAAGTTTAATATATTTGCAGGTAATACTATTCTAGATGGATAATACATGTCATGCCATTTCCGGTGATATGCATAATGCCACACAAATCCTCATGGTTAGAGAGTTATGTCTTGGTCAATTGGAGAACCCTCATGAGTTATCTAGAAGGTCAAGGAGGTCAAATTAATTCTATAAGATTCTAGAAGAAGTCGACTAGTCAAGTGGGTGAAACTAGGATTTACTCATGGGTTAAGTTGTTGCAATAAGAAAATAATTAAAAATAATTTAGTTGCATCTAGAAGTGAAGAATTTACTATTTGTAGAAAATTGAGTTAGAAGTCGACAAGTAGTTAGAAGTGGGCCAGCCCTAAAATAAGGAAAGTGGGTTAAGTTGGTTAGAAGGTAACCCCTTGACGAAGCTACATGGAAGTATAAATAAGACAGAAAAGCTCTCCCATTAGCATCTATTGAATATCATTGAATATTTTTTTTTGAAAGGTTATTTGGGCAATTATTACTGATATAGAAAAGTGTGGCAGAAAAAGTGTGGTACAAAAAGTGTGATAGAAAAAGTGCGGTAGAAAAATCGCAGCAAGAAAACTACAACAGATAAAGTGCGGCAGGAAAATCGCATCCGGAAAATTGCGGCAAATAAAGTGTGCAAGAAAAAGTGTGGGAGAAAAAGTGCAGTAGAAAAATCATGGAAAGAAAAGTGTGGTAGGGAAATCGTGGTAGAAACACTGCAGTACAAAAAGTGCAGCAAAAAAAACGTTGCAGAAAAACCGTTGTAGAAAAGGTGCAGCAAAAAAATCGTGGCAGGAAAATCGCAACAGCAAAAATGAGACAGTGGAATGCTATAAGAAGAAAAACGTTATTGGTACAAATAGAGGTTATATAAGAGTGAGGTTCTAGCACATGGTTTAAGGTACAAACTTGTGGTATAGTGTTTGAGGTATATTTGATCGGATCAGATTGGTTGATAAGTATGAAGTGACAGGTTTCTTAGTGACATATTTGAAAGAACAAGTTGTGACAATGACATATTTAGTTTCTACATTTGGCACTTATATTTGAGGGCGGTTGGACAGAGAAAGGATAGGTGGTTGTAGCCACCTTTTGGTTGTAGTTGGGGAACATAGGGGGTTGTAGCCTCATTTGTGTTGTAGCCAAAGAATTGGGGAGTGAGAGCTTCCCTCAGGTTGTAACCTAAAAATAGGGGGTCAAAGCCTCATTCCAATTGCGGTTGGAAAACTATGGAAGCTGGTTCTTCCAATGAATCTAATTCTTATATAAAAATAAGAAAAAACATTTTGTTTGTTTCTCCCCCATTGGGTTTCCACGTATCAAATTCTTGTTTACTTTGTATGTGTATGATTGCTCATTTATCCATGGTTTATAAATACTATGCACTCATTGGATGATAATTTTATATTGATCATAAATATAAATAATAATTTCATACTATGCTTCAAAGGATTAAAATATATATTATTGATTCAGCCCCCTCTAAGTAATCCAACAACTCACACAGATGTCCCTCCTCTGTTTGAGCCAACCAATGGTGTATGGATGAGGATGAGACATCATTTCCAAGTTCAACCTTTTGACAACCTCTACTGAGATTGGGTTCTTCTGTCTACTGCTATCAACAATGAAATGGAGTGGAGTCCTCTTCACCCACATCTATGAGTGGAAGGGGTGCTCCCCTTCTTTAGGCTCCTCCGGTTCCTATCACTGGAATTTTATGGTAGTAATGGTGACATTGGGTTCTACTTCAATGGTTTACTTTGCATTTTCCAGTTCTGAATCAAACTCTTAGTCATCATATCGCCCGCGGGCTTTCATATGAACCAATAATGATTGTTTGGAGAGACATTGAACAATATTGTTCCAATGGATTTTGTGGAACTCGCACCACTTTCCAGTGTCCTTCATCGACTTCCCATTTTCCTTATTTTTTGGTGTCTTGGGATGGTTATCCTAGGGTTTTCAATCCTTACTTTATCCTTTTTCCTCAGAGTTAGGTCCACCCTTAACATACTTTGGTTGTTGTGAATTTGCAGACCCGAACTCCCACTTGTTCTGTTGCTTAAAGTTTTTCTCAATCTTGACAACATACCGATAAGAATCTCCCAATGATGATATGTCCATAAAATACATTTCAATTTGGATGTACATGTTTATATCCCCATGGTATTTTAGGACCAAATATCTCTCTGAGTCCTTGTTACAAAACTTGGTGTGCAAGGTATGTAAGGTATTTGTGAACTCTGACACCCTTTGGCACCTCTCTTTGTGGAGTGTGGTCCGTATTTTATTCTTCCATGGGAAGTTCCTTTGGAATACAAGAGTGGTTGTATTAAAGATAAAAAATCTTGAGACCTGACTCTCTGTACCGTGACCTCATTGGGGACATGGACTAAGAACAACAAGGATAAAACTACTCTGATACTGCCCATCTAGATTATTTTGGGAACGATATGAAAGAACAACTATAAAAGAGATATAAAATGGAAATACAAAGATATATGGCATGAAACAAATTAACATAGTGGAACTTTCATTCTATTAACCACTCTCTGAAAATAAAAAAGACATTAAAATGCAAAAACAAACAAGCTAGCTACAATGGTTGTAACTTTTCTTTGAGAAGAGATGTGTCGGCTTTGCTCATTCACAAGAATATTCCTATGATGAGGCTACAAAGAAATTTGTAACATGAAGCATAATTGAAAAAACCCTAAAAATAAAAACCCCTAATCCAAGGAGATGAAACACCAAAAGGTTTGTGGGCCTCGATGGAGGTAGTTGATATGTCAACTTTCTGAGGGAGTAACTTTTTCATATGATCTATTTTTTGGGCACTTAATACTTCGTTGGAAAGGTCTAGCTAGGGAGTAAACATTCATTTTATCCCACACTATGCCTTGGGCTATCTTGTGGGCACTATCATGCCTAGACAATGTTGTTTAAGGCCTCAAAATGGCCCAAGAAGTTGAGGATACAAAAAAGTGTAGAAAAACTCCCAAGATGGAACAATTTTCTTTAAGCCATTGGAATAGTTGGGTGGCCACCAATGTCCACCTAGATCAACTATTTTTCACTTACAAACATTTATATAACATTTCATAATTTATAAATTGTTATAAAACTCGAATTTTATATAATATATTTACTTAATTAATTTTATCTTATATAATATATTGAGTTTACATAAGCTAACAAAAACCACATTTAAGTAGAAAGAGGTTGATATATATGGATACAAGTCATTTACCACCTTTTAAAATTAATGGCGCCTATAATCTTATATCAACCACTTTTTACTTAAATATGGTTGTTGCTAATTTAGAGTCCTCATGCCTAAAGAAGGAATAATGAACTATTAACATATTAATACATAATTAATTATTACTTTAATTTAATGTCTAAATTAAAGTATTAATATATTACATTAATACATATTTTAATGTATTAATTAATTAATGGCTTAATGTGTTCTTAATTAATACATTACTAAAGTAGTAATATTTTAATAATGTATTAATACACTAATCAAGTAATACATTAATAAAACAATAATACATTATTAAAGTATTAATTCATTAATAAATTATTGATGTATTCATATTAATAAAGTAATACATTAATTATGTATTA
>SNQJ01S0020274.1:106639-118945 GCA_010110895.2 Picea sitchensis
TTTTTTTTTATGTTATTTGGATGATAATTCATAAATGTGGCCATTTTCCAATAATTATATAGTTATAATTTTATAGTTTATTTATTATTTTCTATTTTTCTATTTTAATTGCACATTTATATCAATAATAAATGAATAGTTGAATTGTTAACAAAATTATATTGTGAGTATTATCTATTTTAGTTGAAGTTGCATTCTTATCTTAACAATTGAATTTTAATGAATAGAGTGGAAATGTAAAAAAATTGTTGGAATTCATAATCTAATGCAATTCAAAACACCCAACAATGCTAAAAATGCCCAAGAGTCCAGAAGACTAAATCAAACAAATTTGGAAACCTCCTAAATATGTACAATAGTGATAAGATGACAACCATTGATCTTCAATATTCAAGAATAATGGAGAATAAAGAGTTGTTGTTAGTCATTAAATTCTAATAGAAATTTGTTTCTAGGTGAATAAAGATAATTGCAAGATGGAATGCTTCATTGTAACCATGTTTTTATCGAGAAATAACAAAACACCATAAATGACAACAAAAATATCACCTAGATCACTCTACATAACATTAAAACACGCGTAGATATACCAAGATGTTCATGGAAAACCAACTGGGAAGAAAGCTAGATTCATTGAGGATTATATTAATCATGAAATTGATTCTAAAATGGTTATCTATAAGCATATTCAATGTGTTTTTACTTATAAGTAGGTAATTTTGATGTGTCCATGGCTCAACAATAATCTTCACTCATCAAATGTCTTCTCCTCCAATCATAAGTAGATTTCTTCTTTGGGTTGTCCTCTATTACTCCACTTCTCCTTAGAAGGACAACCTTCACAATGGATTATTCACTTTCCAAGGGGGTTTCGAACATATCATTTTTCACCACCATTTTGTTGATATCATGTCCCCTTGTACTCTTTATTTTGTATATAACAAGAAATTGGATGTTTTGATATCATTTCATCCTCATCCTGACTAAAATTGAGTGTATCGTTTCCATATAATGCTTCCAAACTGCACCATCCTAAAAAATAAAGCCCCATTCTCTTCTAGTCAACACATCCTAATGCAAAACAATGGCATTGATATGATCAACCACTTGTGGCAATGCATATATCCCTCTATTTGGTAGATGTAATATCATGTGTGGACTTATTATTTGGTTTCCTCGACATCCAACACATGGGTCTAGACCAACATGTAACTTAGAGTCCCTTCCTATTTTCCATATTAAGTGATTCCCCACCAAGGGGAAAGTGTAAACCAAAACCTTCCAAATTTTAGATACATTGTTGGATTTTGTTGTGTGACTTAACCAATCCTCCAGTAAGGTTGGGTGTATATATTTCCTATGGGACACTGTATATGAGAGTCTCCATATTTATGGATCATTCTCCACACTCATTTTTCATCCAAATATTGGTAAAACAAGAAAATGTCCTTCAAAAGAAAATTAATCCTTGCTTTCTAATATAGGAAGTTGGAGGCTCCATCCAATATTTAAGCAACTCTCAAACTTTCTATTTCCATCCCTTACATCTGATAATCTTGCCTGGAAATATGTCGTGGCTGAAATTACCTATGTGTTGACCATTACGATTTTGTACGAATTGGTTAGCATTGCAACCCGTGTATGTTTTTTACTTGTACTCTTGCAATCCACAGATGCACATGACCAGCTATACTAAAACCCACATACAACTCTGTATGACTACAAAAACAAGTTCTACCTCTGTACGATTGTTTCCTTGAAATCCAACCATTGATTCCAAACTATTTGTTATATATCTAATGAGATCTCATTGTATATCTGATATATTTGCTGCTAATTGTTGGGGATCTAAAATTTGGCATCCTCTGAGAGAGATAGCTCTAATATTGTTAATTTTTGAGCTATTATTAGGTTTCTTTTCAATTTACTAGATAGCAGTAGCATAGGTAGGAATACTGAGACAAACACAATCACAAGATACACAACATATATCCTCAAAAAACCTCATGGGGGAGAAAACCCAACAAAACTTCCTTAATATAGATAGCCAATACAAAGCCAAGACAATAAACCAAAACACTAAAGAATATCCAACACAGAGAAATGCACCTCTCTCTTCCTTCTCTTGTCAATTGTAGCTAACAAACTTGCACACTCGATGAGAGAATGAGTGAGTGTTAATGAGGTGTTGGCTTCCTTTATTTATACAAAATGGTAGTAATTGGAAAGGTGTCTCTTCAATGGGCAAGGATGACTTGTCTTCTTAGTGGTTAAAACCACTTTAATTACACTGGGGGTCGACTTCTCAATTTGCATAATATATTTAGGGTTTGACCAATCCAAAAAAGTGGATTTGGTCAATTACAATGCCCAACATGATCAATCCATAAAATGGGATTAATCAAATGAATAATAGCTAAATAATAAATAGAATATTCTTTGTAGTTACAATATTTCAACACTCCACCTTGAAAAGAAGGGTATTATACAACATCATCAGGAGAGAGAGAGGGCAACAACATCAACAACATCTAGAACACTAACTAGAATATTTATAAATCATCGAAAGTTTTTCTCATCATCAATATCATTATCCACAACAGAGAGTTGGAATGACATCATCATCATCTGTAGAAACATGGATTAATATAACACTAATACATCATCATTATCAATAAAAACACAAGGTTGATACAACATCAACAACAATAACATCACAACACGAAGGTTGGAGCATCATCAACATCAATACTAGGGTAAAAATCTTCAACACAAATATGGAAATATTTAGCTCAAGGTTGGCATCACAACAACATTAGCATGACGCTAGAAATCTTCAGCACGAAAATGGCATCACAACAACATCAACACGAAGCTAGAAATCTTCAGCACGAGGCTGACATCACAAAAACATTAGCATGAAGTAGGAAATCTTCTGCATGAGACTGGCATCACAAAAACAACAAAACGAAGATGGAAATATTCAACATGAGGCTGACATAAACACTACTCTTCATTTTGAGGGAGGTCCTTTCGGACAACACCAAAATTATATCAAAAGTTCTCAAACTTTACACGATATAGAGGCTTGGTCAACACATTTGAAACCTGTTAATTCGTGCTAACATAATGAAGTTTTATGGCTCCTCTCTACACGGATGTAATGGTGTCATATTTCTATGTGTTTTGACTTGTCATGGAACACATGGTTCTCTATCAATTTTTATGCAACTCTAGATATGACATAGAATCATGGTTGCTTCCATCTCCAGATCAAATAGACCTGTCAACAACCTCTGAAGCCACATGGATTCAGAACTGGTGGAACATGCAACAAGGTATTCTTCTTCTACTATGTTGAGAGAAATACTTGATTCCTTCCTACTCTGCCATGATATCATGGTTGAACCTATATGCAAACAACCTCCTAAAGTGCTCTTTCTATTAGAGACATTTCCATCCCAATCTGAATCGGTATAACCATTTAGTCTAAAGTCATGATCTCCATTATAAATGAGACCAAAATTCAACAAACCTTTAAGGTATCTCATCACATGTTTTTCAACAATAAGGTGAACATGTCTGGGTTCTACCAGAAATTGAGTCTAGGTGTTCACAATAAAACATATATCTGGGCACGTTGTTCGTCAGATACATCAATGATCGGATGATATGTCTGTACATCATAACATCAATTAATTCTGACTAAGTGTCAACCAGAGGCTTCAACTTTGTTTCCATGGGTGTATTCATGGATTTACACTCCAACGTATCAAAAGTATACAGTATTTCAACTTCATATTTCCCTTGGTTAAGTAATATCTTCTCTAGGCTCTACCAGACTTCAATACCTAAGAAATAGTGCATTAGGCCAAGGTCTTTCATCTAAAATTTTGCAGTGAGCTTCTTCTTACAATCAGTGATGATATTTTCTTTTCAAGTTAGAAACAATTTGTCCACATACAACAAAAATATAACAGGCTCATCATTCATAACCTTCAAGTAAAGGTTAGAATCTTCTTTACTCCTTCTAAATCCCAAACTTGCTAGAAACTATGAATTCTTCCATCCCAATTTCTACGAGCTTTCGTCAACTTGTACAGAGCCTTCTTCAACCTATAGACCCGAGTCTTTCTTTCTTCAAACTCAAATCATATTTTCACATCACTTTGTACTGAACTGGTACACTTGCTCAACTGCAACTCAATCTTGCACAATCATGTGCTAGCTCTATGTGCTTTCTACAAGGCACTATCTGTCTCACTTCCTCAAAGTATGTCCTTTCCTATTTCTGCAACTATTTCTTCTTGAAATAGGACTCTGCACCTGCATCTTCTTTGAAGATGAGAATGGTTTCTCCATTCTCACTATGACTATTGAAATATGAGAGTAACTCCTCTACTCCATCATGGCAACAACTTCATCTCAAACTGAGAGTGCCTCAATAAATGATACTGAAGTTAGCTCTTGTTTTTTCATGGAGGTAATCTATCTTTTATCGTAGTCATGTCTCCATGACCCAACTAATGTACTTCACCAACTTCCACTCAATTTTAAATATGGGGATTGATCCCCCTTCATCTCATACTATATATGAATCATTGTTGTTCTTGTTGTCTTCATGAATACTGAAATTATTTCTTCAATTACTGGAGTAAGTGTCTCATTATAGTATTATCCCTCTTGCTGGGAGAATCCTATGGACACACATCAGTCTTAGTACATATTCAACATGCTTGATCTGTTAGATCAATCTTGGAAGTCAATACCGACTTCTCTTCTAGTCTCATGGGAAAATTCGTATACTAGTCTTTCTGACTGGCTTCCTTCTCTATCACTGAAACAAGGGAATCTTCCCATGAGATTTCATATCTCTTGGAAGTTTCTAAAGCTACGATCTAGTATTCTTAGGGTATCTGTCTCTATGTCCTAGAAGTTCTCTCTTCATCTGATCCTTTCTGAGATCAGGCTTACTCTTCATTTCTTGTGAGTCTACAAGGACTTCATCATCTCTTATAAAGTATATTTGGTGTTGAATACCAAGTCTAAATATGAAAAGTTGAGTCAAATTTAAAGTGGATTCTTCTTCCTATCAAATTCGATTCATTATCATTTGAACAAGTCTACTGTGAGTTCTTGTTCTAATGTTCAGTCATATTTGGAGCCTTCTACTCCTTACAATCAATCTCCACATGAGATACTATGGATCTCAAAATAGTTTATTCTTCATATTCTTTGGTACATAAATGTATATCGTCATGTACATAGTATTTTTCATGTCTCATCTAATATTTTTCCTTTTGCAGGCTTCACTATAGCTTCCTCAGGGTTATCACCTGTGGCCTGAAACAAGGTCAACAAAACAAAAAGCAAGAATAATACTCCTTTGATAATAATAAAATAATATAAAAAATAATCGTCACAGTAGCTCCTTTAGAGATATCACTTGTGACCTGTCTTAAGAAAAGATAAAAAGTAAGAAATACAATACAAAATGATATCAACACTCTTCTAGTGTTATGATCAAACATTCCTCCATGGTAACCTCCGACCAAAACAAGAAGTTTCTCCTGAAGGAGATGTTAGTTGTATGATTACAATAATCATTTATATCAATATGCTCACATGATACCAAGTATGCTATCTTCAATTATGAGGTAGGTATCAAACTTGGCATGTTCAAGTTTGAATCTTATCAACTTAATCAATCAAACTTGGAACTTGAAGACTTTGTCCTCAAGAATGAGTGTTGTTGTTTTTATTCCAAGTCTCCTTCACTCAATATGACAAGTGTTTTCTTAAACATGTCCTCTGTACTAAGATGATATGATATTTTGATAGAAATCTAAGTTAGAGAATAAACTCTAATCTCAATCTAATACCTTGACTTTAATTTTGACCAAACTTTAGTATGATGGTCATAACTTCAAAATATAACCTAGATGTTCATAAGGTCAATATAATGTCACAACAAACAGATGCATATTAGAATTATCAAAACTGGGGTGCATTGTTCCTCTCAATGGGTTGGATCTGAGATCCTTCTCGATCTATGACAAAATATATGTTCTCCTTCAAGTATCCTTTAGAATAATAATGCAATTTCAACATGTGTAAGTATGTACTTCTCACAATGTATTTCTAGAGTAAGGAGCACTAAGACAGTAAAACAACAGTCCTGATGCTTCACAACATTTAGTGCAACTCGTTGTGCAACTGTAACTGCAACTTAGGGTTTTATGAGGAAACCCTAAATTTTTCAACTTTCAATTTTAGAAATTTTGGTCAAGCGACTAGATGCGCTGGCCTGAGGTGAGTAGGACGGTGCAGTCAAATTTATGAAAATCCAAATTTTACCCCTTGAAACTTGACCTGTGGAAATATAGTCTCGTACTTCTAGTGCTTGTTTTGGTTTTTTGGTACTTCTCGTTTTCTAGTTTTCTAGTACGATTAAAAACTAGGGTTTGAATTTTTGGAGGCTCTATCCACTGAAAAGGTGCACTCAAGATACCAAAATATTCACTAGGGCACGACACACTTTTCTAGATGGTTTTTAGGAAAAAATGTCTCTCCAACAAAAAACCCTAATTTTCTTGTACGACAATAATGTTGTTTTTTCTTATCAAGTGAATGGTGTTCTCTTCAACTTACCTCTGATAGCATGTTAAGTTTTGAGCTATTATTACGTTTCTTTTCAATTTACTAGATAACAATATCATAGGTAGGATCACTCACAGAAACACAATCACAAGACACATAGGATATATCCTCAGAAACCCTCATGAGGGAGAAAACCCAACAACAATTCTTTAATATAGATAGCCAATACAAAGACAAGAAAATAAACCAAAACACTAGAAAATATCCAACACTGAGAAATGTGCCTCTCTCTGACTTCTTCTCCCAAATGGATCTACCAAACTTGTAGACTAGATGAGAGAATGTGTGAGTGTATTAATGAGGCACTTGCTTCCTTTATATATACAAAATTGCAGGCACTCGATAGGTGTCTCTTCACTCGACATAGCCGAATTGTCTTCTTAGTGATTAAAAAAACTTTAATGAGCCTTGGGGGTGACTTCTCAATTTTTATAATATATTTAGGGTTGGACCAATCCACAAAAGGGGATTTGGTCAATTACAATGCCTGACATGATCAATCCACAAAAGGGGATTGATCAGATGAAAAATAACTCAATAATAAATAGAATACTCTTTTCATTTACAATATTTCAACATATACCATGTTAACCTTCTAATACCAATACCTATATATATTGTTTACTAGATTTAATTTTTGTAAATGAGAATAACATCTCACAAAACAAAATATACATGTTGGAATAATTAATTGAAGAAAGTACTTGAAAAAATATTCAAAACCAAATATCATAAAGAATACACAAATATATTATACCATCAACTAGACTTATAATTTAAATAACTTCAAAGCTTACAAGGGATCCCTTACTCGGAAACGACCTGCTAAGAAATATGGAAAAATTTATAGAGCATCTCGAAACCCTAACAACTCTTTTATTGTATACTTTCACAATTTTCAAGGTGTATGTGACTCTCCTTAAGAAAACACGTGTATATTCACTTGTCTCGACCGAAACACACATACATGTGCACCAATATTGTATGGAAATATATATATGGTGTGACCTTGTTGCTACCACTCCATTCTAATGGAATTCCTTGTGAATTCCCCTGCTCACTCTTCTCTGTGACCTCTACTAATCTCTATATGAAAATCCTTCTTCACCTATGAGAGGTCTCCCTGATAAAATTTCCTTGTCTCCTCTCTATGTGAAGTAACGTTCCTCCTTTACCTTAGCCTTTCTTTTATAATCTTGAGTTATGACCTAACCCTAATATCAAAAGTGATTTATAATGGATATTAAATGTCACCTCACTTGAGATCAATGGGTGGGATTTAATTCACTAATGCTAATATTTTTTAAAATTTCATTAAACAAACTCAACTAATTAATAAAATAAATTTACTTTAATAATTCCTTTAACCAATGTAAATTACCAATGTAGAAGGTTTTGGATGAATTCCACATGTCTACACACTTAGACCTATATGGAAGTGCATATATAATTCTACAAACAACAACATATCATTGGCATGGAAATATAGCCCATGGTTTTTGTCATGCAAAGTGTGGTCATTGGGAATGGGAATTGATTATTTTTTATTATTTTTCTCCTAGAGCTAAAATATTGTAGGATTTTTGCGATAGAGTATGGGAATGACTATCATGAACCATCTCAAACTATGACTATGCAATGTTTTTTTTATGATGAAGTAAAATTAGTTACAAATGAGAATTCATTAAGTCCCCAATAGTGAGATTGTTATGTTGTTCAGTGACGGTGCCTAGGAAGTGTAATAGATTGAATGATTCCATCAAGGAGAAGGGGGTACTATTTGTAGGGTTTTACAGTTTGATGGGAAAAGAGAGTTGGTGGATTGGGATTGTTGTAGGAATTCACACACTCTAATATGTTGAGGATGGTGTTGTGTGAGAGGATTAGAGCCATCCATAGGTGTTTCATTCTCAAATCAAGGGTGGCGTTATTGGATAAATATGAAATAAAAATAGTGAGCCTATGGTTGAGTGGAATGTCCTTCATCTCTCGCCAACTAGTGAATTATTCTGAAGCGATAAGTGTATAAGGTTTTTTTTTTGTTTTTTTTTTGGAATAGAGACTTCGAAAACCCACTAGGAACTTCCCCTCATTTCGAGGATGGTTCCTAGGGTAAACCGTATTTTGTAGAAATCCAAGGATGTTTCGATAGCTTGCTCATTTAAGAGTTCAACATGGCACATGGGAATTGAACCTGGGTGGGGGAGGAAACACCCCTCACCACAAACCAGTCGGGCTAAACCCACTTGACATAAGGGTCTATGGTTTATATGTGATTCTGTCAAATTAATGTTGTTAATGTTGAAAATGTAATGAACCACTTCGGTGACACAAGTATACATCGTTTATATGTGATTATGTTAAATTAATGTTGTTGATGTTGTAAATGTTGTTGATGTTATGTTTGTGTGTATTATCTTGCATTTTATATTTCCATTCATTAATTAGTTCATTGAAAAACAATGAGGTAATTATTGTATTGGAGGTATGTAATATAAATCTGAACATAGTAACAAGGTTGGAAATTGGACAAAAATGTATCATAGCCCCAACTACCCCAAGAGTGTATAGGGGTGGTTTTGTATGCTACATTTAGCCTACACATGAGTCTAGGGTTGATTCCTAGCTAGTGTCACCAATATCCACTAAGCAAGGGTTTCTGTCAAATTTTCCCAACTATAAAGAGAGTGTTTTATGTATGACCCTAAGCACCATATAATAATATATTGGTATTAATATATCATTTTTAATAATAAAATTTACATTAATATACAATTTTAATAATACAATATGCATTAATATATCTTATTAATTTTGATAAACTAATTTTCTTTACAAAATCCATCACCAATCTACCCTAATCCATGTTGATAAGGTAATTTGCATCATAAAATCCAAATCTAGTATGACTTGTTTTGTCATCTAATTTGTGTATAAACTGTTATTAGTTTTGTATTTGTGGTATACTATAAGCATTGTATAAGGGGTATTAATGTCACCATTATCCCTAAATCCAACATGAATTTTGTTGGAAGTTAGGGTTCCACCTTAATATTGGAAACTTTGCTAATAAAGCTTACATCATATAAATTTTACTTTGAAAGCATGGTATAAAGCCTATTCATGTCATCTTCTTATTTGGAAAAAATTGTCCTTAAATCTAACATGAATTATGTTGAAAGTTAGGATTCACCCTAATATTGAGAACTTTACTGAAAATTATCCAATTATCAAATTTAAACTAACACTATTAGTTTTGGCGAGTTTAAAAACTACCCATATCATCAATTTTTCTATTAAACTAACAAAAAAACATATAAAACTTTGACCAAAAACCCTAAACAAAAAGAAGCTATTGTGAGAGGTAATTAAATTATTGTGATTACATCACAAAATGTTGTTACCATAGTTTAAGTTTGTTTGCTTGCAAAGGTGTAATTTTCAACAAATGGTCGTTACACAAGTTACCAATTACCCGTGATAGGGAAATTTAAGCTATAATATAAAGAGACGGAAATTATAAGAAGATCCCATAAACTGTAAACCCTCATCGAAGTCGAAGGCATCTGCATATCTATCTTAGCTCTAGAAACATAATCATTTCAACCATGTCTGTAGATCTAGATACATAATCGTATCAACGATGTCTGCAGCGGATAATAATTATCTAAGATTATCTTGGATGATAATTGAAAAATGTGTTTAAAGTCCAATGATGATATAATTATAATTTTAATGTTTATCTAAGATTTTTTATTTTTCTATTTTAGTTGGACTTTTATATTAATAATTAATGAATAGTTGAATTGTTAAAAAAATTATATTGTGAGCATGATTCATGAAAGATTTCAAGTTAGATTAGGTTAGGGTTTTTATTAAAGATTTCATTTAATTTTTTTTACACCTTAAAAATAATGATAAATTTATTGTAAACTTTTGCATCTCTTGTCTTCTTTTTAAGTTTTTTTAAAAATTAGTGTGTGAGACCATCAATTCACTTTTGACAATGGTGTTAAACTCTAATACACTTAAAAAGACAAGGCATGCAAAGTAAATAAAAAAACAAAAAAAAATCTAACATTATTTTTAAGTTTGATATTTTATGAGTAAAAAAGTTTAAATTAAAAAAATAAAAATATTTTCATTAAATTAAAATGTATTATTAAATACAGATAATTTAATTTAAAAAAAACTAATTGATAAAGATTTGAACTGCAATTTTAAATAAAAATATTTTCATTAAATTAAAATGTATTATTAAATACAGCTAATTTAATTTAAAAAAAACTAATTGGTAAAGATTTGAACTGCAATTTTAAATGGTTCATCTTAAAGAGTACTCTTATGTGATCATTTGACAAAGTACTTTTATCATTCATTTGAAAGATGGTCTTCTCCTCATTGGCAACACGACTCCCGAGGAACACTATCAAATGATCCAAGCCTTTCCTATCAAAATCAAATACTACTCTGGCAAAATATATGGGCACCCTGTCTTTCCAAGAACTTTGGTTTTTGTTAAAAATATATGGGCACCGTGTCTTTCCAAGAAATTTGGTTTTTGTTTAATGAGACCTGATAATGAGCAAGTCCAAAGTTCAAAAACTAAATCTCAAAACCCTATGATTTTGCAGCAAAGCTTAGTCCTCACCACGAATCGAAGATGAAACAAAGGACAAGTAAAATGCAAATGCATCATTAATATCCTATTATGAGAGACACCCACATGGTTGCAGAGCTAGTAAAGAAGGTGGACCCAAAGTTGCCCCACTTGTAAAGAACTTCCACTTAAGGAAGGCACCCCACTCCCCATCCAAGTGACATTAGTAAGGCAAGAAATATTGTATCTAATTAAAAAAACCAAATAACAAAACATAAATGCACTAAAAGATCAAATCATAGTAGAAAAAATCTAAAAACCAAAGAAATGTAAAAATCACCTTAATCACTTACTTTAATGAGGAATGAATTTTTTTATCATGCAAGAAAGTTAATTATTGAAATAATAGTCTTTAATTTAATGTTACTACAAATAATATTATGAGATAAAATAGTGGCCATTGAAAACTCCATATGTAATTAATTAAAAAATAATTAGTTTTAGCCATTTCTATTGTCATAATGAATAAAATGGAATTGTAGAAAATTTCATGCAATTCACAATCCGATGCAATTCAAAAATTTCACCTTTTTAATCAAAGGTTTGTATCTTAGCCCTTTGAATTTGCATCCTTAAGTGTGCTATGCAATATATAATAAAAAAACATCAGAAATAGAACATTATTTGACATCCTCACCACCAATATTTTATGCAATCTAGATAAAAAAGATATCAAAATTGTTTATATAAATTAAAACCATTACTCACAACCTATGTCACATAAACCAAATATGAAAATTTAGTTATATAGTAAATAAAACAACAAATCAGTTCTTAGAGTCTTCAATTATGATGTCAAATCATTCAACAAATTTTCATTTTACTAATCTCAAATTATTTAGATATATATAGAGTTATAAATAATAATATATGAGGACATATATAGTTGAATCAAATTTGTCTAGCAATTTTTGTGATTATTTATAAATCATGTTTTTATATGAAATTCAAATGATGTATATTCAAATAAGTTTAAATCATGTATG
>SNQJ01S0020275.1:6088-22628 GCA_010110895.2 Picea sitchensis
TTATGATAAGGAAGTTTTTTTTGGGTTTTCTTCCCCTAGAGGGTTTCCCAGGATAAATGCTGTGTCTATTGTGGATGTGTATTTCTCAGTGATCTTGTTCATATTATGCTCTTATCTTATGAAATGCAAAGAACTATAATATTGGCATAAAACATTAACAATATTTTTACCAAGATAAGTGTCCATTTTGTGTTTAATTACATGTTGCATTGTTATGTATGCATTTATGTTTATGGGTTATTCATGTGTATTTTTATTATTATTCTGTATGAATTTGTGCATATGCATAATGTATTTGTCTGTTTTAAATTTTATATATAAAGTTATGTAAGAGTTTCTATGTGTATATGTTTTAATTTTATATACAGTTCAAAAAATTTATGTGCCATAGCCTAGTTGGATGTTGCGGATGTTACAATATGGTATCAGAGCTCCAATTTTCAACACTAAGCCTGGATGGGCCGAGCAAGTTGAATTGAAGTGAAATTCCATAGAGAATTGATTTCGAAGTGGCCAAATTTCAAGTTACAGAGCGTCCATGGTAAAAATTGGAAGCAATTGCGTGGAATTGAGAAAAAGCCCCAATTTTTGTTGTTAAATTCATGGGAAAATTGAGAAATTTGGCCAAGTAATGAGATATTCTTAATTTAATATTTTTCTAGCAACTTCAGACCTGAAATTGGTCGAATTTGAGGTTATAGGGAATCCATGACAGATGGAGCAAGATTAGTTGATTAAAATTCTCAATTCGTGAGTTGAGTTTGGGAAAAATTCATTCCACGAATGTCAACCAACACCGATTTGTTGTTGCAGAGGTTTAATTAGTGTTATAGTTGCAGAATGTCTATAGTGAAAATTGGGGAAAAAATTGGCAAAAGCCCCAATTTCTGCAGCAGAATTCATGAGGAATCGATGTGCATAAAAATCATAAAAATGAATGTGTGTAGGTGTGCGCACTAAAAATAAATGATGCTCAGTGAAAATCTTGAGATGTGTGGAAAATAAGGGTGTGTGGCTATGCACACTTAAATTTGGCGTTGCGCGGTGTAGAGTGGAAATGCGAGGAAAATATTAGCGTGCAGATGTGGGCACTTAAATTTGGCATTGTGCGATGCAGAGTGGTAATGCGCAGAAAATATTGGCGCGCGGGTGTGTGCACTTAAATTTGGCATTGTGAGGTGTAGAGTGGTAATGCGCGGAAAATATTTGTGCACGGGTGAGCGCACTAAATTTATCATTGTGCGGTGCAGATTGAGTGGTGCATGCACAATAATGGTGTGCGCGGTGTGCACATGCATAATAATGGCGTGTGTGGTGTGCGTAGTATTGACATAGCGCAGAGAAATTTTGTTGGTGCGTGCGCAATGTGGGTATATGTTGTCGCACGATAGTTTAATTAATGGTGCATGCGGAGTACTAGTGTGCAGTGGGGGCATACTAAAATTTGTCATGGTGCATCGGGTAAAGTGCAATGCACGTGGAATATTAGCGTAGGACAAAAAAATTGCGTGCAATAGGTATTAATGCATGAACTAAAATTGTGTGCGGTGGATATTGACGTGTGACACAAAAGTAGTGTGCACCGGTTATTGGCGCGATAGAGAAGATATTTGCATTGGTTATAGGTGTGCAGAGCATGTGCTACCTTATGGTGTTGCTGCACATGCTAAATATGGGTGTACATGTTAAAATTTGTGTGCACTAAGTCATTTGGATGGTGTACAACAACATAAAACCAATGAATGTTTGCGACATTTTATATTGTTTGAAGGTCATCTTTTTGCAGTGCATTTTTGAGGTCCTAAATAGTTTTTTTAGCATCTCAAATGAAAGAGCCTGGAGAGAAATTTCTAATGGTGTAAATCGTTCGTCATACAGAGATTTTATGAGGAAGTTTCATGACAAATAGTGGAGAGTAAATTTTAAGACCCAACTAACTTCGAAGGGCCATAACATTCTGTTCTAGAATCATATTGAGACACAAGAAAAGTCTATGGAAAGATATTGAACCATAGAAAATAGTCCTAGAGATGAATTAAAATTTTGGGCATGTTAAAAATGTTTAAGATGGCAAAGAAGGTACATGCAACATTCCACACCAAAAACACTAATTGGCCTAGGAATTCAACAGGTTGTAACTAGAAACCCAAAACCCAGAAAGAGGTGAAACTTGGATAGACTGTCCAAAATATGTATAGGAAGAAACCCAATTTAAATCCTACTAAAACTCCAATGGTGTAGGTGAAAAAATGCATAATTACAACGCATAATTGCACCAAGCTGAAGAGTGAACATAAAAATTAATGGACAATTTTCAAATAACCTTAACTTTCTGCTCAAGACTCAGAATTGAGCATGGAAGTAGGAGTTGGAAATGTCTTGGACAATAGAATATAATTATTCACCCAAAAAATTGATCTGGGCATTCAATTTTCAGGAAATCAGAAGAAATAATTATGATGCATTATTGAACCAGAATGGTTCATATTTTCATGAAATTGTTGAAATAGTTAGCTTGAAAAAGTTCTATTGGTTGCATATTTTGCAGAGTTAACAACAAATAGATCAGATCAGGATCAAAACAGAGTGAAGAGGAATGTAATATGCACAGGGAGATTACATCCAGGAAGATGATATCAGAGAGATGGATGTCCATATGGGCATTGAAGGAACAAACTCCAATGGACATGGAGAAGGAAGGGATGAAAACATGAATATGGTAAAGACCATTAAAAATTTGCAGAAGGATGTCCAAAGATATAAATATGATAATGAAAGGCTTATGAGAGCCAAGGAGAAGCAGGAGGACTTCAAGATGAATTTAATGCAGATCTTTAACATAATAGAAAATAAATTGGACAAGGAGAGTGGCTCAAGCAAATCAGGAAGTCATAGGTCTCCTGATGAGAAAAGAAGAACAAGAAGTGTTAGAAGACATCACCACCACTACCCAAGGAATTCCAATAAGAGAGAACACAACAAATCAAGTCCATCCCCTGCCAGGAATCATAAGAGTTATGGGGTGGATGAGCTACGAGGAGAAATGAACAAAATCAAACCTCCTACATTTGATGGTGAGCACAAGAAGGATGAATATGCAGAGACATGGTTGTTGGGCATGATAAATTATTTTAAATTGCATAATTATTCTTCTCATGCATAAGGAATAATTTTCATCTATCAAATCAAGGGAAATGAATCCATGTGGTAAGATCAACTTATGCAGGTGCAACACATTAAAGAGAAAAATGTTACTTGGAAGGAATTCAATAAATATTTTGAAAACAAATATTTGACTAAGAGATACTATGACAAGAAATTGAAATAGTTCTTTGAACTCAAGCTTGGGAGTATGACCATAGATGAATATGAAATAAGGTTTTTATAACTACTGAAGTATGTTTCTTTCATCAAGGATGAGACAATTAATATTCAAAGGTATTTGAGTGGATTTCCATCATTTATCAGTGAGAAAATACAATATGATGATCCTAAAACATTGGAGGAGACCATAAGGCGAGCTAAATGCCTATATGATCAACAAAAACTAAGGCCAACTTTCCAAAAATCTTGGTAAGACAAGAGGAAATTCAAGATGGATCAGAGGAAGAAGGGGTCTAATTCACCATTCTTCATAAATAGTACCCAGGGACAACCAACTTCCAGAGAACCTCGAATGATGGAGACACGGGGTCAAAGGACAAGGCAACAACCTATTCAATGTTGGAGTTGTAAGGGAGATGATATGTATAGAGATTGTCCTCACATAAGTGAAAAAGTGAGGACTGTTCACAATGTACAACACGTTGAAATAGTGGAGAACATGGGCAGAAATGTACCAAGGATCTATGCATCCCTGGACAACAAGAAAAAAAAGTATAAACCACATATGATTGAAGTGGAAGGTATGATCAAAAACCAAACCATTGCTATCTTAATTGATTTAGGTGCTAGTCATAGTTATATAGATCCTAAGATGGTGGAAAGTTTTCATTTTCCAAGAAGAAAAATGGAAAATCTTGGTTGGTGCAGTTGGTTACCGGAGCCAAAAAAAAAGTTAATGAGAGGGTTAAGTCATGTCCTATGGACATGAATGGAATGAACAACAAGGAAGATTTGAACATATTGAATTTGGGTTCCTATGACTGTCTAATTTGGATGGATTGGTTGGATCAACATCATGCTATCCTAGATTTCCATAAAAAGGCATTTACTTGTTTGGATGAGGAAGGGAACCTAAGGACAATATAGGGAATTCCCAGGGTAGTAATTGTCAAAGAAATTTCAACATTGCAGCTGAAGAAATGTTACAGAAAAGGATATCAAATATTTGCATCTCATATGGAAGAAGCACCTAAAGACAAGGTGTCAAATATTGAATATTATGCAATCCTAAAATATTTTGAAGATCTGTTTAAGGAAATACCAATATTACCCCCTAAAAGAGACATTGATTTCTCCATAAATCTGATGCCTAGACCAGCTCCAGTATCCAAGACTCCCTATAGGATGTGTACACCAGAATTGAAGGAGTTTCAAATGAAAATTGAAGAGCTTCTAAAGAATGGGTATATACGCCCAAGTGTGTCACCTTGGGGTGCCCCAGTTTTATTTGTGAAGAAAAAGGATGGAACATTGATACTTTGCATTGACTTCAGGCAGTTGAACAAGGTAACCATGAAGAATAAGTATCCTTTGCCAAGGATCGATGACCTCTTTGATCAGTTGAAAGATGCAAAACTTTTCTCCAAGATTGATATTAGGTCAAGTTATCATCAAGTAATAATTAAAGAAGAAGACATCAACAAGACTGCTTTCAGAACAAGTTATGGTCATTATGAGTTCACAATGGTGCCATTTGGGTTATCAAATGCACCAACTATATTCATATGTTTAATGAATGGTATTTTCAGAGAATACTTAGATACGTTTGTCATTGTATTTTTATATGAAATTCTTATATATTCAAAATCGAAGAAAGAGCATGAACAACACTTGAGGATGGTATTACAAGTATTAAGGGAGCATCATTTCTACGCCAAATTGAGCAAGTGTTCATTTTATCAGAAGAAAATTCATTATTTGGGGAATATCATTTTAGAGGAAGGGATAATAGTGGATCCTGAGAAGATAGAAGCCATTAGAGAATGGTCAACGCCAAATAATGTGACAAAGGCCAGATCATTCATGGGCCTTGCAGGCATTGAAGGATTCTCAAAGATTGCACACCCAATCACTTCCTTGCAAAATAAGGGTGTGAAGTTTCAGTGGACATTGGATTGTGAAAAGAGTTTCCAACACTTGAAGAAATTATTAACAAGTTCTCCTATACTAAGGATTGCAGATCCAAATGAACACTTCATTGTATGCAGAGATGCATGTAAAGAAGGACTTGGTGGAGTCCTCAGTCAAAATGGGTTTATTGTATGTTATGAATAAAGGAATTTGAAGGAGCATGAAAGGCACTATGCCACTCATGATTTGGAGTTGGAACCCATAGTGAATTCCTTGAGGAAGTGGAGGCACTATGTCACGGGGAAAAGGTTTGAGATGAGGACATACCATAATGGTCTGAAATATTTATTTGATTAGCCAAGTCTAAATGATTGGAAAAGCAGGTGGTTAGAATTTCTCAGTGAATATGACGTTGATATCAAACATATCAAAGGGAAAGAGAACAAAGTGGTTGATGCACTCAGCAGAAGAGTGCATGAGTTGCATGATACAACCATAAGAATGTACCAATCCGATTTGAAAGACAAAATCATAGAGGCTGCAAAATCAGATTTGCAATACAAGGAATTAGTGGCAAAATTACAACAAGGTATTTTGCAGCAGAAAATTGAGGACTATAAACTAGAAAATGATGAAATTCTCATATATAGGGGTAGAATTTATGTACCAAATTCCTAGGAATTGAAAAATACGATATTGAGAGAAATGCATAAGGTACCTTATGCTGGGCACCTAGGTGATCAAAAAACTATTGCAGTTGTCAAGAGACAATATTATTGTCCAGAAATGAAGAAAGAAGTTGTTGATTTTATTACCAAATGTTTGGAATGTCAAAAGGTAAAGGCTGAGCATAGAAACCCAACTAGTTTTATACATCCATTACCCATTCATGAGAGGAAATGGGAAGTTGTATATATGGATTTCATCACCAAACTGCCCAGAACAAACAAGCAACATGATTCTATCATGGTAGTGGTGGATAAGCTTACTAAAGTTGCCCATTTTATTCTAGTAAAGCTCACTCACAAGGCATCCAACATTGTTGATGTTTATATGAGATAAATTACTCGATTACATGGTATACCCAAGACAATTGTGTCTGACAAAGATCCAAATTTTACATCAAATTTTTGAATGGGATTTGGAACAAATTTGAATTTTAGTACAACTTATCATCCAAAATCAGATGGACAAACAAAGGGGGTAAATCAAGTGATTGAGGATATGTTGAGGATGTATGTGATGGATAAACCATCAAAATGGGAAGACTACCTACACTTTGTAGATTTTTCTTATAACAATGGGTACCAATCATCTCTAAAGATGAGCCCATCTGAGGCACTTTATGGAAGAAGGTGCAACACAATGGTAAGCTAGGACAACCCAACAAATAGAGAAATAGTTGGGCCAAAATTACTCAGGGAAATGGAAGAGGAAATGTTGAAAATAAAACAGAATTTAAAGGCTTCCCAAGACAGACAAAAAAGATATGTTGATAAGGGAAAAAATCATAGGGAATTTAAAGTGGGGGACCATGTATCTTGAAAGTGAAGGCCAACAAAAGTTCCCTGAAGTTGGGAAATTGTTCAAAGTTGGCAGCTCACTATTGTGGGCCTTTTGAAATCCTAGAGAGGATTGGGCCTATAACATACATTCTTGCATTCCCTACATCAATGACCATTCATAATGTATTTCATGTATCATTGATTAAGAAATATATACCTGAAGTTAATCATGTTATTGATTAGAATGTGATTCAAGTGGAGCAAGAAGACACTTTCCAAGTACATCCGGTACACATTATGTACTAAAAATTCAAACAGCTCCGGAGTTGATCCATACAGCTTGTAAAGATCCAATGGACCTGGTATGGTCCTGAGGACACAACTTGGGGGCATGAAGATGCTATGTGGGCAGAATACCCGCATATTTTTGAGGATTTTTGAAATTTTGGTTGTATATGTGTATATATTGCATTGAGGAAAGCGCATAAATAAGGGGAGGGGAATGTAATACCCCTATGATGAACCCCAATTGTAAATGTAAATGCAAATGTACTTAAGATGGTGATATGTTTGATATCATTTTGCATGCACCATTCATGGTATAGTGCACACATGTACTATGCACTAAAATGATGAAGTGTGCACATTCCAGGATATCGCGTGCAACAAACTTAAGTGCACACAATTTTGAGGCTAGGGAGCCTTTGTGTATATGTTGTGTTTTATAGGCTGGTGAGCCCGCTATTATAATCTAGGAGGCTTATGTGTTTAATTAGGCTAGAGAGCCTATATGCTAAAGGACAATGAGCTTATTTTTGCATATGTCTTATCATTAATATAATACATCGTTGCATGTAGACCGACCATAATAAAAGAGTACGGGGGACTAAACNTTATATTAATATTCCTTAAAGTATAAAGTATGGATAATTATTATATCCTAAGTTCTAAGTATGGGGACAAGTGGACCAAAGTAGCTCTCAACGTGACAAGTGTCAAGTTGGGAACATGCATACATATAGTTTCGAATTAGTTCATTTTCCCATTCATTAATTCATTCCATCATCATTCATAAACTCATTCATCTTTCCACTGTACCATTCCGTTACTATCATTGTACATGTATCGTACCCAAACCAATACCATACCCATACATGTACATATACATGTACCTTGTTAGCTTAGGAGTTGGACTGAAGAGGTGGGTTTTCAGGCCCGTGGGATACTAAAGAGGAGGGATGTCAAGCCCGTGAGAAATTCTCTCTAGGTGAGATAATTACTAGGAATTGATTTCTTGAAGGTGCCAAAATACAACTTTAGGGCTCTGAGACTTCCTGTCCAGCTTGTTGTTGAAGCCCTGGAAAGGAAGTGGGGCAGTCGAAGGACTGTTGAGAAGAGAAGGGGCACACTTCTTAGGGTGGGACATGCATGTGGGGAATGAGGGACTGTAGGATATTAGTTTGATTTGGCACTTGTGACAAAGTCTTTCCTATTTTCTGAGATACATCAGTCTGGTTAGGATTCCCTTTACCTGGGTGGAGTTTAGTCCCAACTCGGGGGTGACCCATTGCTGAGAGTGATGAGTAGCATGGTCTAAGGCTGGGAGGTTCGTGGAAGTTTTGCACGTAATTGGTGATATTTTTACCAAGATAAGTGTCCATTTTGTGTTAAATTACATGCTACATTATTATGTATGTGTTTATTTTTATGGGTTATTCCTGTGTGTGTTGCATGTATATTTTTATTATTATTCTATATGAATATGTGCATATGCATAATGTGTTTTCTTATTTTTAGTTTTATATACAAATTTTTGTAAGAGTTTCTATGTGCATATGTTTTAATTTTATATACAGATCGAAATTTTTATGTGGCATAGTCCAATTGGATGTTGGGGATGTTACACAATTGAAGATAGAGCTGCATATCAGGGAGAGGTAGAGAATCCAAAGTTCCATGAGCCAGATTTAAAAAAACTAGATCTAGAAGTATTCTTTGGTTATCCTTGCCAATATGTAGAGGAGACCAAAGAGCCATGGACAACATTCGATGAAGAGCAGGCATTGGAACCTGCAATTGGAGAGTTTCTTGCAAATTTGTACCTAGATCCTTTATGCAAGAGACAAATGTTCAAAGATATGTAGGGTATGAAAAAGGAAGGCATGCAAATATGTAAAAGTGAAGAAGAAAGAATAAGGGTGAATGATTGTATTGAAGAATGGTTACATACCATCATCAGGACAAAGCATTACTCCTTTCTTCAACACTTCTTGGTACTAAATAAAAAATATTGGCTAGTTCCTCACATCCAAGTTGATACTAAGGTACATATTCCATACTTGGATATGAATTTATTCTTGATCTTGCTACGCACATGGTTCTATTGGAAGTACTCTTATACTTGAGAAGAGGATATCCTTTTTATCAAGTAGGGTAGGGTAGTATAGAAATAAATGGATGACAATAATACGGAGTTGTTCTTAGATCATCAACTATGGTATCGGCCTAGATCTCCTTCATCAACCTTAATCATTCTTCCAGGAAGCACTATAACAGATCCAATGAGTTCCTTGCAACATGTAACAGTCTTATCCCAACAATAAAATAGAGATCATTCAACCCAAGATTAGCACATGCATCTGAAGAAGAATCAATCATAAAATTACAAAATTTGTTGGAACTGTTGAAAAGATAAAATATGTTGGCCTATGGTTTTTGTTTCCTTTCGCAAAAATTTTCTATGAAGAGGAGATAATCATAAATTTGTAAGTTATGTTATCCTTCCATTGAGTAACCATTCTGAATAAGTTGACAAACCATTTTTGAGAATGTTCACTGCAAATTGGCATTTAATATAAGGATTATGATGCATCTGAAAGGTGTAGTATATATACAACTGACTAAATGGAAATACTCTCTAATGAAGAAGGATCCAACTTACATTGAATGGGCAACACAAATCTCATTGAAGTGGAAAATTTTATGTAGATATTGCAGGAAAATTCATGGAACTGGAGTTTCTAATTTAGCATTGAAAAAATGGAATTTCCCAAGTCTTAATGCTATTGTAAGTTTAGATGTAATTGGGGAACCTGGATCAAAGATTATTCATTCTATAGAAGAATCTCATCTTGGCCAGGTTGCATGCATCTCAGGAGTAAACCGTAACTTGGAGGAGGTTCTAAACCAACACAATATGGTTATGCATCCATCAGATCATTCCCAGGTTGAGAGCATGAAGCTCCAACTCTTTGCTAAGATTTCTTTCAATTCATGTCAGTTTTCAGGCAATGATCTTCTGGGATCAATTGTGAATGAATGTAAATGAACCTTGTAAATCCACCACATGGGTTTTTTGGAGAACAAGCCCATTTGGTTTTTCCATGAATTGTTTCCAAAACTTTTGAGCGCTTTGGGCGATATGATCGATTATTTCAATTGATCTTTTCCAGAAACTTTCGTTCCAAAAAAAACAAGTTGATTTTCAGGGTCAATTTAGAGAAAATGGAAGCGAATCCTCAAAATCTACCAAATGGGTTTTTTCTAGGACGATCCCATTTCGGTCTTTCACAAGTGTTTTTCAAAAATTGTAGAGGATTTAGGAGATACAATCAGTTCTTTGAACTAATATTTTCCAAAATTGCGGATCTGTGCTCTATTTTATTTATTAGATCTACGAGAAATGGATCTATGAACATATTGATGGCCACAGGTTAATGTTAGAGGATGCTATGATCAAATTTCCATATGATTTGTGGAAGATATTGTCTAATATGGACATTTTTGTGCAGAGGCATCCAGAAAATGCAACCAACATCCTTTTTTCATCATGGTTTGGTAAAATTACTTATTTAAAGGGCCTTGGCCTGAGTTCACTCTATTTATATATTTGAGCAATGGGTAGCATTTCAAATGGCTCGATTTCTATCTAGTGTTTTGAAGATGTTAGAGATCATCTTTCCATGGTCTCTCTTTTGGATGCACAAGAAATATGGGATCTATTACCTCCATAACTAAAAAAACCCGATCCAATGGGATTCCCATTGTTTCACATAGACTTAACGAAAGAAAATTTGTGTATTGACTCTATTAGAAGAAACGACAAACGTCATTGGACATAAAGAGTATATTTCGACCAGAAAAATATTCATATTTATACTCTTATACCCTTGAGGAAGCAGAATATATACCAGGGATGCACATTGGCTAGATAGACCTAAGTGAAGTTTTACATATTACAAGTGCTACAATTTCAAGATGAATGAGAAAGGGGACAATGTTCTTAAGGAACCATTTTCAGAAGACATTATCAGTATCAATATCTCCATCAACACTAGCAATCCTACTCCAAGTATTAAAAAATTATTACACTCAACCAAAGGTAACAAAAGGTAACCAATTTTAAATTGTTTGTATTAAAAGAAAGTATGAAACATAAATGTATGAAAATTAGATATGATCTGTAAATTTCTTCTCAAAAATATGATAGCATATCATTTCCTGATTTCCCATGTCTTACGATCCACCCATATATTTCAAATTATGATCTAAAACATCATTAGATGAATGCTTGAAAATCACCACTTGATCTCATCATCAATTAAAAATATTGATGACTATATAAGATGAATTTGATTTTCCATCAATATTTCCACCAAAAACATTGAAGTTCCAAACCCATTTCACTTCTCCACCACCTTTCCACCTTATTTGCAGTTATTTTTCTTTCACCACCACTCCTCTTCTACTCCACATTACCTTGTGAGAACAATGACAAAAGAGTACAATTAAGGGCTTATATTTCCTCAAAGAAATCCGAGAAATAACTTAGATATTTTCATCCAAACTGTTGAAACTATGATGTGCAAGGGGAAAATTAGAAATTTTGTAATTTTTCTTGTGCATGAAAGATCCTCAAAATGGGGGAACGAGGTCTAAAAATAAGCTCTTTTTGTCATTTTTATTATCATTAGTTTTTCCTAGAAGCCTATCATAGCCATCATTTTAAAGACCAATGCTATCATTTTTTCATAAAAATCATGTCTGAGCTACATAGGTTGCAAGTGAAAATTTCAAGGAAAACATGTCCATTCTTTCATAGTTTTATATACTTCTTTTGTAAAAACAGTTTAAAATGGTATGACTATAGAAACTGAGACAGTCTGTAGTTGTCTTCAAATTTCATAGCCAAATTGTAGGTTCAGATGGTTGCAAACATGGTTCAACAAAAGTGCAGGATGGAGGATGTGACAAACGAAAATTGTAAGGTTTTCCATTTATCGGAGTTAACCCGAGTCAATCTCATAAACCTCCATCTTTGAGTCAAATTTTTGGTTAACCATAAGTGATTTTGTAGCTACATAAAGGTTGTTACAACCATATTTATTTTCTTACGGGCACTTTTTGCACAGAGATTGCAAGTAGATGAGGCATAAATAAAACAATTCTGAGACATGGGTTTTGAATACAATATGGAAAATTGAGTATAAATAGACAAAAATTGAAACAAAATGCATGAAAAGGGATGCACATGTTGATTAAGTTTGGTTGTCATTGATGTCAACCCTTGAAGAAAGTCTGGTAGAAAATTCTGGTAGCACAAAGGTTTGGGTAATGGACCCAATTTTGTTTGATGTAAATATGACTCATTATTTTCTTTTCATGGTTGATAATAAGTACAAATGGATGAACTCCAAAGTGGTCCCCTTATGGTGAAATCCCTCATGGGAAGATGCTTTGCAGATTGAGTTATCCTAGAAGTATGGTTAAAGAACCCATGCTTAAATGTGGAATAATGAGATGAAGGTCAGTGAATTTATCAGTGAAACTATCCTATATGGATAGTTCTTGTCATGCCATTTCCGGTGGCATGTGGAACCTCACATAACTCCTCATGGTTAGAGAGTTATAGCCATGTGAAGTTGGAGGACACTCATGAGTCATCTAGAAACCCCAAAAAGTCAAAGCGTTTGCAAAATAAATTGTTTAAATAATAAAGTTAATGAAGAAATCCCTAAAATAAGGAAAGTGGGATGCTACATGAAAGTATAAATAAGAGGCAAGGCTCTCTCATTTTAATTACACTTGAATATCATTGAATATCTATTTTTGTGAAAGGTTATTTGGGCAGGTATTATTGATAGAAAAAAATTGCAACAGAAAAAGTGCGGCAGAAAAAGTGCGACAGGAAAAATGCGGCAGAAAAAGTGCGACAGGAAAAATGCGGCAGAAAAAGTGCAGCAAAAAAAGTGCGACAGAAAAATCGCAACAAAAAAATTGCCGCAAAAAAAGTGCGACAAAAAAAGCACGGAAAGAAAATGCAATAGAAAAATCGCGGCAGAAAAATCGTGGTAGAAAAAGTGCAGCAAAAAAATAACGACAGAAAAAGTGCGGTAGAAAAATCGTGACAAAAAAAGTGCGACAAAGAAATCGCGGCAGCAATATGGTTGGGGTCTATTTATGAGAGATATGGCACATTTTGTTTGAGTTATGTTTTGTGAGATAGGGTTTATCTTTTGAGATGGTATTGGATGTTCAATATTGCTACATATATCAGATTTGTTGAGGGATACAGTTGGTATTTTGTTGTTGGTATTTGGCATATGAGTATTGATCTTTCGGTTGTGATGTATTGCTGAATTTGTTGGTCTAGCTTGAGGCTACATAACAGTGAGGTTGTGGCACATGGTTTGATGTAAGGGTTAATGGTATTTAGTTTATGGATAGAGTGATGATTTTTTTATGGTTATATTGGTGTATGTATTTGGTATATGGTTGAGGTACATGTTGGGTACATGGTTGAGACAAGTAGTTGATGAGTTGGCACATACATGAGGTGTATAGTTGATTATGTTGGTACATCTTGATGAGTCATAGTTGATGTACAGTTGATGCATGATACATGTTGGTTCAGGTTATTGGTACAAGTTGTTTGGTGCAGGTTGATTGGTATAGGTTCTTACAGGATATTGGTATAGGTTGACAGTGACATGTTGACAGTAGTAGTGGTTGATTCAATGACAGTGGCAGGTTGTCTACATTTGGAATTTATATTTCAGGGCAGTTGGACGGGGGCAAGGACAGGTGGTTGTAGCCACCTTCCGGTTGTAGCCGGATAACATAGCGGGTTGTATCCTTCTTCTGGTTGTAGCCAAAGAATTGGGGATTTGGAGTTTCCCTCAGGTAGTAGCCTGAAAAGCTAGTGGGTTGGAGCCTCCTTCCATTTGTAGCTGAAAAACAAAGGAAGTTGGTGCTTCCAATGAATGTAATTCTTCAAGACATATAAGAAAAAATATTATGTGGTTTTCTTCCACTTTGGGTTTCCACGTAAAAACACTAGTGTATTGTGTATGTGTGTGATTGCTCATTTTCTCATTGTTTATTTACTCTATAACTATGGGATGATAATGCTACATTGATATAACACTTGCATTTTTTGTGAAAAAGGATTAGATTTCTCTATTATTGATTCACCCCCCCTCTCAGTAATCCAACAATTGGTATCAGAGCAGGTTCCTTTAGAAATCAGTGTAATCACTGAAAGGTAGATCATCGAGAGCAAAAAAATGTATAAAAATGGAATACCACAGTTTGATGGACAGAAGTATGCATTTTGGAGCATAAGGATGAAAACATATATACATGCACATGGATTTGAAATTTGGCAATCAATTGTAGATGGATACAAAACACGAGCAATTCCGTCGACAAATGACAAACAAATAAAACTCGGTCAGAATAACTCCAAAGCCACTAATGCACTTTTGTATGGTCTTGGAGAATCGATATTCACCAAAGTTGCACATTGTAAATCCTCTAAAGAGATTTGGGAAAAACTTCAAAATATTTATGAAGGAGATTCAAAATTCAAAGTAGAAAGCTTCAAACTTACAGAGGTCAGTTCGAACAACTAAAGATGAAGGAATATGAGAATATTGCATCTTACATTTTACGAGTCGATGAAATAGTAAATGAAATCATGGGATTGGGAGAAGAAATCAAAGAATCTGTAATTGTTCAAAAGTTACTAAGATATCTTCCTATGAGATTTGACCCTGAGATATTAGCACTAGAAGAAATAACATATCTGAACTCAATAAGCATGGACGAATTACATGGAATATTCACAGCATATCAAATGAGAACTGAACATGAAAATCCAAATATAAAAGAAGCAGCCTTCAAAGCATCCAAAAATTCAAAGCAAAAGGGAAAGCAAAAAGAAAAAGAACATAACCACAACAGTGATGTCTCGGAAGATGATGAAGAAGTGGCCAACTTTGTCAAAAGATGAACAAGGGAACCAACAACATGTATAGAGGTAATCTTCCTTTGATTTGTTTTAATTGTGATGGTATTGGTCATTTTTATAACAAATGTCCTCATAAGAAAAAGAAAAATGATGAAGGTTACTCAAATAGAAAACAAACATATAGAGGAAAAAGAACCGCAAATAAATCTTTCAAGAAAATCTTATGCACCAAAGAAGACATATCATCATCAGATGAAGATGAATCTAGTGACAGTGAGACAGAAAGAGTTCTATTCATGGCAGTAGAATACTCTGATAAAGAAGACTCTGAAGAAGAATAGGAAGAGGTCGAAGAAGAATATGAAGAAGCTGAAGAAGAATATGAAGAGGCAGAAGTTGACTACCGAGAAGAATTGATGTGTGCCATAGAAGTTATCATAAGAGAAAAGAAGAAAAAAAAGAAACTACAAGCATAACTAGACAAGAAAGAAGACACTCAAGAACTAGAAAAAATGATCACAAATTTTAAGGTTCAAATAGAAGAAGATAAAAGAATTGAAAAAGCACTCAAATAACAGCTAGAACAAAAAGACAAGATCATTGGAAATTTGGAAGCAAAGATTGTCACATTAAGAAAGGATCTTCAAAAGAAAAATATACATAACTGCTCAAAAGTTTTGGATGGCATTATCCGTAGTCAAAAACCTCATCATGACAAGTCCATACTTGGATACAATCAGACAGAAAAGGGATCAAGCTCCAAAACAACAGAGTAAGAAACATATCTAAAAATCAAGACAGAAACAATCAAATGGGATACGAAGATCTACAAGGAAGATTATAGGGACACTCCTCCACCGAGAAGATTCAGATTTCATAATTAACAACCGAAAGATAGGCCTCAGGAAGAAGAATAATTCATAAGAGTACCTAATTTCAAAAGATATTCAACTCCCGGGTATCAAACTATCTTTTTTGGTTTATGTTATGCATGTAATAATTTTGGACATAAAGTTGTGAATTGCAGAACTAACAATAAGAACATAAACAACTTTGAAAGTCATACACAAAAGGGTTATCCAAGAAGGCCTAGTGAAACACAGAGAAGAAGTTACAATATGTTTGAATCTTTGAGGACTGAAGTGGAATGTTACAAATGTAACAACTTTGGACACATGGCCAAATATTTTAGAATGACAATCCATCCTAGAGAACCGCAACAGAATAACAACAGTCACAGACAGGAACCTCAGAAAAAGACATGGATAAGAAAGAAGAATCAATATAGCAATGAAGAATGCACACTCACTCTAAAAGCTAAGCAGAAGAAACGTGGTTGGTATGTTGACAGTGGTTGTTCAAAACACATGAAAAGTGATAGAGACAGGTTTCTTACATTAAGAAAGGAAAGAGATAGATCAGTCTCCTTCGGAAATGATGATTCAATTAAAATCATTGGAAAAGACACAGTCATAATTGGGAACAAGAATACCAAGGCATAAAATGTTCTACTAGTAGAAGATATGAAACATAATCTTCTAAGTGTGAG
>SNQJ01S0020275.1:23242-47800 GCA_010110895.2 Picea sitchensis
GAAGATGAAAGTTGGCTATGGCACAAAATAATAGGTCACATACATTTTGATAACCTTGTCAAAGTCAGCAAAAGAGAAGCAGTAAGAGAAATGCCCTAGATCACGAAATCAACCAACACTTTATGCAAGCATTGTCACCAAGGAAAGCAAACAAAGACCAGGTTCAAATCAAAGGAATATTCAACGACAAGACCACTGAAAATTGTGCATATTGATATAGTTGGACCAATTACAACAAAGTGTTTAAAATGTGATAAATACTTTATGTTATTAGTTGATGATTATACAAGAATGAATGCAGTTTTCTTTGTCAAGAATAAGTCATAAGTTTTTGAAAACTTCAAGATCTACAAGACAATGGTTGAAAATGAAATGGATTCAAAAATAAAATGCTTGAGATCTGATAATGGAGGAGATTTCACTTCAAATGAATTTATGGACTACTGTAGCAATCATGGAATAAAAAGACAATTCTTCGTTAATAGGACACTTCAACAGAATGGAGTTGTTGAAAGAAAGAACGTGACAGTACAGGAAATGGATAGAACAATGCTAATGGATTCCAAATTGATGGATGTTTTTTGGACACAAGTAGTGCATACAACCGTTCACATTCAAAATAGAGTAATGCTCCGAAAAAACACTGACAAAACTCCCTACGAGCTATGGAAAGGAAGACCAACAAATGTGAAACACTTCTAATTTTTTGGAAGCAAATGTTACATCAAAAAAGAAGATAGCAGAATGAGAAAGTTTGACTTTCGTGTGGACAAAGTAGTACTTGTTGGTTACTCAAGTACAAGGAAAGCATAGAAGTGTTACAATCTGAGATTGAACAAAGTTGTGGAAATCATGAATGTAACAATTGATGAAACAGGTAGACAAGAATTAAATGAAGAAGAAAATGAATCAATGGAACAAATTTACGAAGAAGAAACAAAAGATGAAAAATAAGGGGAAGATGAAGAGGATCCGACAGAAACAGAAGAGCAAGTTCAGCAAGTGCCTCCAAAGAAACCTAGAAAATGAGTACAGAAGAATCATCCTTTAGATCAGATTATCGGAAACAAAGATGCAGGAGTTGAGACTAGAAGAAGAATGCATTCACCAGAACAAACACACCTAGAACTCTCATCTATGACTGAACCAACCTGTTTTGAAGAGGCCAAGAAGGATGAATTTTGGAATAAGGCCATGGATGAACAATTGGATCAAATAGAGAAAAATGACACTTGGGAATTTTTTCCAAGACCAAAGGATAATAATGTGATTGGCACAAAGTGGGTACACAAGAATAAATTGAATAAAGATGGACAGGTTACAAGGAATAAAGCTAGATTGGTATGTAAATGATATGCATAGGTTGAAGGAATCGACTTTGAAGAGTCATTTTCCCCAGTTGTTAGAATGGAAGCAATCCAATTACTTTTAGCATATGCATTCTCCAAATATTAAAGTGTATCAGATCGACATAAAATCATCTTTTCTGAATGGGGAACTATTGGCAGCCAAATATTCTTGTCAAATTTTATCATGGTTAAATTTCATCGCCAAGGGATAAAACAATTTGTAGTTGTCTCCTTCTCCTTACAAACATTTCTATCTTGTTTGGGCTTTGAGAAGATTGATTGGCCTAGTTGTGTGTAAGATTTCATCGCTTTTAATCTATCGTTTGTTTTTTTCAATTTCATGATTGAAAGCATGAAATTAGAACAAAATTTGGTTCGAGTGGTCATCATAAAGCTTGAGTTTTTTTTTTTTTTCTTTTTTTGGCAAATGGGATTACACGTAAAGGGAATCTATGTTTTTATGAACCTTAAAGTTTGTAAGTCTATCTTTTTCATTTGTTGATCCATTACCATAACAATTGAGTTATTTACCTGGGGAGATATGACTTAGTCATTTCTATATTTGATTATATGGTTTTTACATTTGACATATGCTTGACTGCGCAGCTAGTAGAACTTTGGGTTAATTTGAAATATGAATCCTACTCCTAGCAATCATATCACGATCTTGTCATCCTAGTACAGTACTGACATGCTTACCTTCAAACATCATCCCTTCGTTCAGCATAGCTCGGGCCTACATTCATTGTTGCAAGAGGTAAGTTGTGGTGCTTTGGGTTTGGCATTCATTTCTCAAAATGTTTTCCTGTCTTGCGCATCCTCTGGTTATTACCCACTAAAAGATCCAAATGTTTTCTATGGTAGCCTGCTAAATCCTCAGGTATCAGGTTCCTCCCGATTACGTAGACCTCATCCTAGTTTTTGTGTGTTGGATAACACAACCCACCTCTCACTAAACTTGTTGTTTCTATGTGAACGTATCAATGGAGTCTGTGGTAAGAATCGAACCCAATGGTTCGCAAGCCCTCCTCTCTCATGCCGATAATGTGGATGACATTGTGGCACATGGATGGGATGTTTTCATCACACGGTTTGATGGTTTCAACCTCGTTGTAGCCTAAGATTTCGCTTAGACGTTTGATGGCACTAGGGATAACATTGGGGATTTGCAGCTAGGGGTGACAGAGGGTTCCATCACAGAAGCTACAATACTATCCCAAGAGAGAGATCGATGGTTCAAAAATTCCAAAATCAAAGGTGTGCCCTGGTATTTACTCATGGCCTCCAAGAAATCTTTTTCTTGCCCAAAAGGTACACCAAATTCTCTTTTCAAACCCCGATGGCATGGATTTCTCTTAATGATGAAGCAATTTATTACCTTTGAAGGCAGATATGGTCTGGTATTATTGTATCATGTCCGCTTGCTCATGGTATTTCTAGGTTTCAAGTTAAATGTGTCTTCTTATCTGCATAGGAGTTTACAAAAAATGGCTAAGTTCTATCAGAGGAAAAAATTGAACCCACAGTCAAGCCTGTTTCACCATGGCCTCATCCGAATCCTCGTGGTTTCGCATTTATCTAAGACTGGGGATAGTTGGGTAAATTTCTTGTTTAGGAATAATTTTACCCTACCTGAAAATAAAATAGAATCACCTCTCCATCTCAATGAAAACCCTAGTCTCTGTCAATTTAACCCTACTATCGAAAACCTATGTGTTAATATACAGGAAAACCATGCGTCCACAGATCAAACCTATGTTGTTATCCAGAAGCCATCAAGCAAGAAGTCACGATGCGATTTCATGCCCAGAAAATCATTGGAAGAGGTTTTCGATGTGTTAAAAGATAGGATTCCTACTGTTCTTATTCATGGGCTGACTCGGGTTGTTTTAAACAGATAAATTGTCAAGAAAAAGGTAAGGCATAAGAAACATAGTAATCCAGATGTGAATTTTATGAATAAGAGGCCAGGTCGACTCCTATATAGGAAATTGAGAAATCAACAGCGTGGTAATGAGAAATCAAACCCAGTGATCGAGATCGATGATCATTTTCATGAAGATGATATCGATAATTTTATTGCTCAAGAGGATGTAGATGACTGGTTCCTGGGAAACAATATCGGTACTGATGAAATACAGTTCGATTATGTTTCTAATATCCCACCATTCCTAAATAACCAAGAGTGTTTCTCTGCTATACAACACGATCTGAAGCAAATTATAGGATAGACTAAATTTCCCTCTGCAAAACAGGCTCAACCTCTACTTACCATAGAACCAATTCATTGTAAAAACTATCTTGATTGGGTTGAGAGATATTACAGGGATATACCCTAAATCCAAACACAGTTAAACCAAATTACATCACAGAACTCATTGCTCGAGAGGGAGAATGACGAATTGAAAGCATGTGTTCGATCGAACGCTCACAAAGAAAACAAGAGGATTAAACGGGATGGTAATGTAATTATTAAAAACTCAACGAATTTCAACACCATCATAAATTCAGATTTATCAGATGCTTCTTTATCAAATCTTTGAAATGGTAAATAGTTTTTTTGGTTTTTGTGATTTGGTTTTGTTTGAGAAACAATAAATAGATTCACTTATGATTTTGTTTTTATTTTAATCCTAGCTACATAATCGAAATATTTTGTAGCGAGTCTATTTAAAATTATTTATTTCTATTATTATATAAACTATGATTTCATTTTATCTTTTCAGGTAAGAAGAAACTTATGATGCTATGTTTAAGGAAAAAGAATCATGGATTAAGCGGTTCAATTAGCTTAAGTAATTTCCCATTTTTGAAAAAAAAAACAATGTCATTAATGTAATTATTTTTTATATAAGGACTCCTACAAGAGTATTCCTTTTGTTATTTTATTTTTGTAAAACAAACTTATTTTCAGGGATCATCCTCTATCTTGTATGATAAGAGGTAATTGATCCAAGACATGTTTAAATAGATTTTTTTTCTTAATGTGAATGGAGATGTCTTTTTGGATCACAAAATGGACATATAATTTTGGAAGTGATATGGGAAAGTAGTTTGTTGTTGGATTTAGGCCTGTGTAAACTGTGCAATGCTTGTTTCATTCTATTCTCCTATTATTTCTATGTTATGAGATGGTATTTGTGTTGATGTAGCTTTAACCTTGTCTTCACATGATATTTCATATCGTTGATTATCTAAATGTTGTCCATGATTTGTTGGTCTAGTTTGTATCTATGATCGATCAATTATTTAGTTATTTTTGAGTTTACTTCTGAAATTAAATGGTTGATAACATCAATGCCCATGATTGAGATTTCTTTTTTTCTCAGCTATTGGTTATATTGAGGTCACGGGATATTTAATTAGTTATCTTTCTGCTATTACAAATTCACTCCAAAGCATGAAATACTTCCTTGAATTTATTCAGGAAGTATTATGATTTTTTCTGTCATAGGTTTCCCTTAAATATAGGACAAGCAAGAGCTCATACAATGCAGAGAGAGGAACTTAGTTTATTGTTGATTAGTTAGAGGTTAGTAGATGTATTGTTTTATTTTATTTAAAGTTTTTTACATACGAATGAATGATGATTGCATTAATTAGCTTTGTCTATTTTTGTGTCATCGTTACAATTGTGTTCACTTAGTGTTTATTAGTTTAATATCTTTAAACATCAAAAAGAGTATTGTTCATATTTGATCTTGTTCAGAAACTTTATCAAACAATCATTTTCGAAAGATTTTATTTAAACCTTGTAAATTGTATATAATCATTGTATATTAACATTATTAGCTCAACATTTTGTAATTAGTATGTTGATTGTTAGAATCATAGTTTTAGATTAGTTTATTTCCTTTTATTGTTTTTAGGACCCTAGTTGGCTAACAGAGCCATTAAAACCATCAGGTTAGATCATACCAAATAGCTTGGGTTAAATAGACAACCACAGTTCAGATCTATCCTTCTCATTGACGGTGTGTCAAAAACTCTCGTCAACAAATGACACTAGAAGGAGGGCTTGAAATTCATTGATGGCATGTGGTGGTCATAAGACTCCCCCAAACAATAATTCTCCTATCATAATGCATAGTCGCTCAAACAATAACACTACACTTGACCCAACTACTACCTCGAACACTACCCCTGACATTCCCATTGAACCAGTGAAACCAGTTCTTCAAGGGATTGATGTCCAAGAAATTGTTCATCAGTAGATTATAAGAACTCAAAGTGCTTTATCCCAAATTAGACAACCTGGTAGACAACTTAATCAACCCCTTGATTTCACAAATCTCTGAGAACAACCTCAAGACACTGGTCTAACCAAAAACCCTCTAGGTGGTAATATTACCAATCTTGTTGAAGCACTTATCCTTGGTGCTGGAGGATCTGGTATCCCACCATCCCCTCCTGGTTCTTCTCCACCTTCTTGAGAAGGGGAATCCTCAGATGAAGGTAGTTCTTCGTCTGAACCATCTCAACCTTTGACTCCACCAACTCCCATGGAAAACCAAAATAATCCTACCAGACCTTGGCTCGATCAAGATGTTGTGGTTGTGCCTGAACCCCAACACCCATTAACTAAACATCTAGAGAAATAGCTTCCCAAATTTGATCCATATTCGAAGGAATCAACTGAGAATCACATCAAGAAATTTATGTTAGTTATTAGACTCTGGAGTGTCGAACACGAATATGTCATGTGAATATTATTCCCTTACACTTTTGAGGGGAATGCCTCAACCTGGTATTTTGCACAATAGCCTTAGACCATCATCTCTTGGGACAAGTTTGAAACATGTTTTCTAGAAAAATTCGGAGATGATAAATCTCCAGAAGTATTGGTAATGGAACTCTCTAGTTTAAAGATGAACCCTAAAGAAAAAGTTAAAGACTTTAGCCAGAGATTCCTAACACTGAAAAACAAGATCCCTCTAGATTCAATGCCTCCAGGAAACTTGATTGTTGCATATTATACTAAGGCCCTGCATAACAACATAGCCATATGGGTTAAAAGGTCCACAAGGAACACATTATTAGAAGCCTTTGAGGAGGCAGTCCTGATTGAGAAAGACATCCTGATCTTGAAAGATAATCTAAGTAGTGAGGATGAAATAACTTCATATTCTAAAAAGAAAATATAAATTATCACTAGGCCTCCTTAAGCTAAAAAGAAACAAGAAACATTAGACTTGGAGAGTTTGCATAAATCTTTCCAGAAATTATCCAATCAGGTCATTGACTCGAAGAGAACATCTAAGGAAGCATCTACAAGTACAGTAGGTTTCAAACCACCTTTTAGAAAACCTTTTCCTCCAAACTGGCCAAACCCGACCACATAAGATCTAAACTTCGAAGGTATGCAGTATGTTTTGCAAACAATATTGGAAGACATGACAATTTTGTTTCTTCACCTCCTGAGAATCATGATGATACATGTGAGGAAGAAACACCTGATGAGGTAGATTCTTCCCCTCCCCTTTTCGGGCCCTTGTTGGACAACATATTTCAAGCAAACTTTGAAACCGTTCATCCCTATAAGAGTAGAAGTAAAACACAAAACAAGCCATCACCTGAAACAAGTAAAAATATGGTTTCAAAATAGCCAAAGCAAACTGAAACAAAACAAAACCTAGCTGCCCCAGTTTTAGAGTATGATTTAGTTGAAGATCTTAAAAGATTAAGGGGAAATATTTCAGTTTTTGAATCGCTGATATTTCCACTTATCCTACAGAAAATGTTCCAAAGGATTGCTGAAAATAATAAAAAGAATGATCTTATCAACAAGAAATCAGCACAAACTGTCTTAAACAAAGCTAAAGATGTCCCAAGTAAAAATTCATCTGAAAACCAAGATAAAAGGTTCACATCAGAAAAGACTGTAGGAAACTTAGATAAAGTTGTTTCGGGTACAATAATAAAAAATCAACATAATTCTATTGTTTCTGCACGAAAAAATGTGCTTCCTTTTTTATTAACTTTCAAAAATTTTAATAGTAATGTACATAATTGTATGGTTGATTCTGACGCATTGTCAAATGTAATGCCTTTTTCTGTGTGCCAAAAAATTAACGCCGAGGTAAAACCTTTTGATTTAAAGATCATTTTGTTAGATCGAACCAATGTCAAAGTTATTGGTGAACTTAAAAACGTCTTGATAAGATTATCATCCAATCCCAAGGTTCACCAAGTAATCGATATTATTGTTGGCGACATTCCTGAAGTATATGGTATGTTTTTAAGTAGAGATTGGTCAGAATAGTTACATGGATATTTTTCTAAAGACCAGTCTCATTTATGGCTGCCAAAAAATGGACAGCCCAACAAGATCAGAATAAACAGGGAACTTTACCTCAAGTACACAATGACAGATCTAAATGACCCAAATGAGCCTTTTATTACTGCTGCAAATTCGATTGAGATGCAGGGAATGAATACTTGTTTTGGTAATCTAATGTCTTAAATTTTCTCTATCACTAACCCAGAACAACAATCTGAAGTAACAACCTATACTCAGGCAACATCTTTGCCAAGTGCACCAAATATTGCTAATGACGAACAAATCTAGTCCTTATATTTTGATGGATCCAAATCCCGAGAAGGGGCAGGTGTTGGTTGTGTTCTTATCGATCCCACAGGTAACAAAACATTTATTGCATGTCAGTTAGAGTTTGAATGTACTAACAACACAACAGAGTATGAAGCACTTCTGCAGGGACTAAGGAAAACACTAGATATGCACGTGCAAATACTCGTAGTATTCGGTGATTATGAAATCGTAGTCAGACAGGTAAGAAATGCAATACATTGTTTATCACCGCATTTGAAGAATTACCAAACCAAGGTATGGGGATTAATGCACAAATTTCTAGCATTTAATATAAATTCCATTCCTAGGACAAGTAATTTAGAAGTTGATTTGCTAGCTAATGTTGCTTCTAAATTGTTGTCTACTGAAGGCCTTTCTCCTAACGCATTCTAAATCGAATTGTTATCCAGGCCATCGATTCCTTAAAACATCAAAAAATGGCGAGTATTTGACGATGACCAGTAGATCATCAATTTTTTTCACATGGAAGACACCTTCCAAGACACAGTAATCGATGAAATCACTCATGACAAAAATCTTTGAGATTTCACGGTAATATCCGATCCTCGATTTGTAGAATCATCATATGAACTGGTAAACTCTATTCCCAAATCTGTTGTCATATCAGAAAAAATTTATGACCTACATGACAAGTTTAGAAGGGTAGTCAATTTTAAAACAAACAATCCCTCATTGTTGTACGAAACCGTAAATTTAGGGTCGCAAGATCATCCTCAAAATATCAATCTGGGAAAGGGGTGTAATGAACAAGAAATATATGCGTTTATAAAATTGTTCAAATAATTTAAGGATGTATTTTCTTGGACGTGTGACGATTTAAAGACTTTCGACCCAAACATATAAAACACGTAATTCCTATGAAACCCCAAACCCAACCTTTCCAACAAAAATTGAGGAAAATGCACCCTAAATTAGAACCCACCGTAAAAAAGGAACTAAATAAATTACTCACTGCAAAGATCATTTTTCCAGTTAGACATACTCAATGGGTATCTAATTTAGTCCCTGTAAGGAAGAAGAGTGGAGAAATTCAACTTTGCGTTGATTTTCGAAATTTAAACCGAGCCTCTGATAAAGACAACTACCTTGTTCCTCCAATGGAACAAATTCTGCAACAAGTAGCTAGTTTCAAAAGACTATATTTATTAATGGTTTCTTAGGATATATCCAGGTCCTTATGTCTCCTTTGGATCAGCGAAAAACCACTTTTCGTACCCCGTGGGGCACCTACGCCTACAAAAAAATGCCTTTCGGATTGATAAATGTCGGTGCCACTTTGAGAGAGCAATGGACATTTCTTTTCATGGCCTCATTAACTAGTCAGCTTTGGTATATCTAGATGATGTCACTATCTTTTCCAAAAACAACAAAGATCACTTGTCTCATCTTAGGGTTTTGTTAGAACGATGTCGCAAGTTTGACATTTCACTCAAACCTAAAAAATCAGTCTTTGCAGTAGAACAAGGGAAATTGGTTGGGTTTATAATTTATAAATATGGAGTGATAATTGATCCTAAAAGAACCCAAGCCATTCCCAACCTTCCCCCTTCTTCTTCCAAAAAGGCCATGCAATCCTTTTTGGGTAAAATTAATTTTGTCAAATGATTTGTCCCGAGTTTTTCTGAAATGGTTAGACCTCTACAAAATTTGATTAAAAATGATGTTTTATACAGGTGGGGACCACAAGAGAGTCAATCTTTTTATTCTATCAGAAAATCCATAGTCGAGGCACCTTCCCTAATGAGCCCTGATTTTTCCCAAGATTTTGCATTACATACTTTTGCATCTGATTTTGTGGTTGTGCCTAGACCCCAACAACCATTGCCTAAACATCTGAAGAAATGGCTACCCAAATTTAATCCAGATTCGAATCAATCACATCAAGAAATTTATGTTAGCTGTTAGACTCTGGAGTGTCGAACATGAAGATGTCGTGTGCATATTATTCCCTTACACTTTTGAGGGGAATGCCTCCACCTAGTATTTTTCACAACAGCCTTAGACCATTGTCTCTTGGGACAAGTTTGAAACATGTTTTCTAGAAAAATGTGGAGATGATAAATCTCTAGAAGTGTTGGTAATGAAACTCTCTAGTTTAAAGATGAACCCTAAAGAAAAAATTAAATACTTTAACAAGAGATTCCTAATGCTAGAATAAGATCCATGTAGATTTGATGCCTGCAGAAAACTTGATTGTTGCATATTATACTAAGGCCCTGCATAACAACATAGTCATATGGGTTAAAAGGTACAAAAAAAACACATTATTAGAAGCCTTTGAGAAGGCAGACCTGATTGAGAAAGACATTCTGAGCTTGAAATATAATCTAAGTAGTGAGGCTAAACAAATTCATCTTCTAAAAAGAAAATAGAAATTCTCACTAGGCCTTCTCAAGCTAAAAAACAACAAGAAACATTAGACTTGGAGATTTTGCAGAAAGCTTTCCAGAACTTATCCAATCAGGTCGTTGACTTGAAAAGAACAGTGCAGGAAGCATCTACAAGTAAAGGATGTTTCATAAAACATTTTAGAAAACCTTTTCCTCCAAACCATCCAAACCCGATCACATAAGGTCTACAATATGCTTTGCAAACAATATTGGAATCACATGACAATTATGTTTCTTCTCCTCTTGAGAATCATGATGATACAAGTGAGGAAGAAACACATGATGAGGAGGATTCCTCCCCTCCCATTTTTGGGCACTTGTCGGACAACATATTTCAAGCAAACTTTGAAACTGTTCATCCCTATAACACTAGAAGTAAAACACAAAACAAGCCATCACCCGAAACAAGTAAAAATGTGGTTTCAAAACAGCCAAAGAAAACTGAAACAAGACAAAACCCAACTGCCCCAGTTTTAGAGTATGATTTAGATGAAGATCTTAAAAAATTAAGGGCAAATATTTCAGTTTTTGAATTGCTGAAATTTCCACTTATCCTATAGAAAATGCTCCAAAGCATTGCTGAAAATAATAAAAAGAATGATCTTATCATCAAGAAATCAACAGAAACTGACTTAAACAAAGCTAAATATGTCTCATGTAAAAATTCATCTGAAAACCAAGATAAAAGGGACACATCATAAAATACTGTAGGAAACTTAGATAAAGTTGTTTCAAATACAACAATAAAAAATCAGCAAAATTCTGTTGTTTCTGCATGAAAAAATGTGCCTCCGTTTTTATTAACTTTCAAGATTTTTAATAGGAATGTACATAAATCTATGGTTGATTTTGGCGCATCATCAAATGTGATGGCTTTGTCTGTGTGCCCGAAAATTAGCGCTGAGGTAAAACCTTCTGATTTAAAGATCATTCAGTTAGATCGAACCAATGTCAAAGTTATTGGTGAACTTAAAAACGTCTTGATAAGATTATCATCCAATCCCAAGGTTCACCAAGTAATTGATATTATTGTTGTCGACATTTCTGAAGTATATCGTCTGTTTTTTAGTAGAGATTGGTCAAAACAATTACATGGCTATTTTTCTACAGTCTGGTCTCATTTATGGTTGCTAGAAAATGGAGAGCCCAACAAGATAAGAATAAACAATGAATGTTACCTCAAGTACATTGTGACAGATCTAAACAATCCAAATGATACTTTTATTTATGTTGCAAATTCGACTAAGACACAGGGAATGAATATTTTTTTTTTGGTAATTTCATTTCTGAAATTTCCTCTATCACTAACCCAGAACAACAATCTGAAGTAACATCCTATACTCAGGCAACAACTTTGTCATATTGCTAATGACGAACAAATTTGATCCTTATATTTTGATGGATCCAAATCCTGGGAAGGGGTAGGTACTGGTTGTGTGCTTATCGATCCCACGGGTAAAAAAACATTTATTGCCTGTCGGTTGGAGTTTGAATGTACTAACAACACAACAGAGTATGAAGAACTTCTGCAGGGACTAAGAAAAGCACTAGATATGCACGTGAAAAAACTAGTAGTATTCGGTGACTCTAGAATCGTAGTCAGATAGGTAAGAAATGCAATACATTGTTTATCACCGCATTTGAAGAATTACCAAACCGAGGTATGGGGATTAATACACAAACTTATAGCATTTAATATAAATTCCATTCCTAGGACAAGTAATTTAGAAGTTGATTTGCTAGCTAATGTTGCTTCTAAATTGTTGCATGCTGAAGGTCTTTCTCCTAACACATTCTCAATCGAATTGTTATTCAGGCCATTGATTCTTGACAACATCACAAACTGACGTGTATTTGACGATGACCAATAGATCATAATTTTTTTGCACATGGAAGACACCTTCCAAGACGCAGTAATCGATGAAAGCACTCATGACGAAAATCTCCAAGATTTCACGGTAATATCCGATCCTCGATCTGCAGAATCATCATCCAAGATGGTAAACTCTATTCCCAAATCTGTTGTTAGATTAGAAAAATTTTATGACCTACATGACAAGTTTAGAGGGGTAGTCAATTGTAAAACAAATTGTTCCTCATTTTTGTATGAAACCGTAAATTTAGGGACGCACGATCATCCTCAAAATATCAATCTGGGTAACGGGTGTTCTAAACAAGAAAGATATGTCTTTATAAAATTGTTCAAATAATTTAAGGATGTATTTTCTTGGACATATGACGATTTAAAGACTTTCGACCCAAACATAATACAACATGTAATTCCTCTGAAACCCCAAACCTAACCTTTCCAAAAACAATTGAGGAAAATGAACCCTAAATTGGAACCCATCGTAAAAAAGGAACTGAATAAATTACTCACTGCAAAAATAATTTTTCCAGTTAGGCATACTCAATGGGTATCTAATTTAATCCATGTAATGAAGAAGAGTGGAGAAATTCGACTTTGCATCGATTTTCAAAATTTAAACCGAGCCTCTGATAAAGACAACTACCATGTTCCTCCAATGGAACAAATTCTGCCACAAGTATCTGGTTTTGAAAGACTATCTTTATTAGATGGTTTCTTAGTATATAAATAGGTCCTTATGTCTCATTCGGTGATCCAAATGGATCCAAAAAGACCCAAAATTCGAAGTTCTTGGATTAGAGCAAGACCAAATCCATTGCAAAGTTTTCGTCGTAATATTTCTATCGATGCAACGGATTGTAAATCTGACATCACATATGGAAGTTATTGCAGTTTGAAATTTTGGTCATGGCAGGTTCAATTACTAACATGACAATATGACATGTGACAGGTGATGTGGTTGCATTTGACTAAAAATGACATGGCTAGATGTCATTTTGATATGTTATTATATTCACCAAACCATAACTTAAACCATTTTAAAATATTCAAATCACCCATATGGAGTAATTTAAATCATTAAATAGGATTGGTTTAAAATATTATGTATTGACATAAAAGGGGGAAAATCCCATTTTAAAAGGGAAATGAATATTACAAAGGTCGAATCCCATGAACCATATCTTTGGCATATTTTATATTATATGGTGTTGACCATGTATTTCAAAAGAAAAACAAAAAATGGGTTTGAAAACTTAGGTTAGGGTGGATTCCACCATAAAATGCCATGATCCACGCTCTTATGTGTAATATATGGTTTTATTACCGTATAAAAAGGCGTTATGACCAGGGTATTCTCAATACACGCGCACCATATAGTTGTTCAATACTTTGTAATATGGTTATACTAGCATACCCTGAAACTGGGAAAGGGAATGTCGAAGCGAATCAAGACAATATGTTGATTTAAAATAAGAGAAGTGTGTTGTATGGTTCATGGATAACCAATAGAGTATACATTGAATAGGGTCCATGAATAATGTATTAAAATGATCTTTCAAATGGTTAACCATTGTCATAGTTGATTTCTAAATGTATATGGAATAATTTTCCACGAGGAATCCTTTCTCGTTTCCAAGTAACATCAATTAAAGGTGTGATGATAGTCATGTGTCACTTGTTTTTATGAGAGAACATGGTTGAGAACTTGGTGTGGTTCTTTAAAATGTAAATATGATCATAAAGGAGATTAAACTTGAGCATTTATTAAAAAGAGATTTTCGAAGAGAATAATGATTCCCTGATCTCCATTTATTACTTGAAATCGACAATGTATGATCAATTTCAAAAGAATATTTGGTGGCCTTTACCAAGTTTATGTCTAATTGTTTTGCATTCCAGTAGTTTGAGGAGTTTTAGTGATTGGTTGTTGGATTAGGAATAATTAGGCAGTGATGATACTTTGTTAAGAACATCAATGGATATTGGTGTTTACTTTCCATGTGGATCTACCATGTGAAGTCCGTGTGAACTCCAAAAGGAGCCTATCTACTCCAATTTTCACCAGTTGAAGAAAATGAATTATTTTGACTCTATGCATAAATGGTAGATTTGAAATCTAGAATGGGAACTCTTGATTGTCTCTCACATCAATATTTTTCCTAATATTATTACTACTCCAATAATCTTGCTTTCTTATGTGGACAATTACTATATTAGTTAGCTTATAACCTATAGAAGCAAAATTGGGCTAATTCAAGTATAATTTTTTTGTAATAGGGAAGGAGGTCACACATCAAAAGGAGGTCTACCCTAAAGAAACTTGAAACATGCTAGAAAATGCATGAAATAACCAAAGTTATAAGAAACAAGAAAAATATATATGAAATGTAAAACATTGAACAAGGGAAGGGTACACATGTAATCGTCAAAAACATCATAGCCCCCCTTCTTTTCCAACACAAACATTATCCACAAACTTAACAACTCAATATGATACAAATTTCACATACAAATATTAACAAACTTATATGGAAGAGTTTCATAGAACAAAAACAATGGAGTAACAACCTCCTTTTCCTCCTATTTTCACTCTCAGAGGTTGTTAGTCAATTTTTCTCTATAATTTGAAAACTTAAAGTTATTAACATTATATTTCTCAAACTACTAGTCATCGTTTCTTTGAGTTTTGAGAGCTCCAGGTCATTGGTGCTCTTTTGTTTTATCATTTCCCTGCATTTTCATTTCTTAGTTTGCTTAATACAAGTTCATACTCAAACCCCATGTTAAAAAGCAGTCATTGTTTCCCCTTGTTAAACATTGTATTTTCACTGATCCAATACGAGAATCCAATCACCATCAAATTCAAATGCATTGTGGAGAGTAAATTCATTATGAAACCCTTATGTATACCAATTTTACGTAAATCCTCATCATTGAAGAAAATATATTCTTGTTAATAACTTCTATACGATTTTTTCTCTCCCAAGAACAACAAAGGATTCATCTAAAGTATTAGTCTCAAAAAGTATTTCCCTTGTTATGATATCTAACATTAGGTTTCAATTAGGTCCAAGCTCTTATTTTGTGCTTTGCCTCTTACTTCACTTATTTTAAGCCTTGTGTCTATTATTGTAATTTAGCTTCTATTTTAGTTAAAATTTGTATTTGCAACAATGTCCCAGTTTGCATTCAAGAACATTACAACTACATACAATTTTGTGGCATGGCATAGATCCCATCTCCTCCATATCACATCATCAACATGTAATACAAGTTTTCAATGATTTGGATTTCATTCAAGTTTCTTAGGTGTAGTGACATTGACATTTGGGTGGCTTAAAATAAATAGCATAAAAGTCAAAAAAAAAAAAAAGTATCCTTGAATGACCTAGATCATTGCTTTTGCTAGATATGGAAGGTTTGTGATCATGTTTATCCTCCTAGATTCCATGCCAACTCCTTCATTGGCATGCTTATGAACCAAAATCTTAAGTTTCAATCATATATATAAATTCTCTTAATACCCAAAAAGAAAGTAGTGACTATGGCATTGTTTCTCCAAGCCAAAATATTTTCTTTCAAATATAAATGTATCAATATCTAGAAAGAAAGCACGTGTGATTTGGCTTCCCACATTAAATCTTGCAAGTTATAACTACAATATATCTTCCCCCCTTCATAATTTGTTTTTCCAATAATGAGCCCCATCCCATTCTTCAATAACCCCTCCAAAATTAGCTCTCCAAGGATTGTCTACAAGGACCTATTGAACTTCAAAACATTTAATCCAACAAACGTTGGGTGAGGAATCAAGTTATCCTCTCTCATTTTATCACCAATACTATTGTTCTTGTTTTTCATTATGGACCACTTGAAAAGATTGGACAATTGAATTTATAGCTCACCTATCAAAATCAATAAGAGTGTTGATTCATGCAAATTACTCCAATGAGTTGACAACTCCTGCAACAAATGCTTTCTTTCTATGTGACTATGTTGTCAAAATTCAATTCCAACTACAACAAAATCTTTTGCATGACCAAATTATCCACTAGACTATAGGCACTTTATGTTAGAGGTTAATTGTATTGAGTCTCAACTCTTCAAAGAAACAAAACAAAGCATCTACATGATCCATATGCTAATAGAATAGTTAATATCTGACTCATTCTAAATTTAACATGGAACGGGAAAAAAACAAATCCCAATTAAATGATGTCATTAATACATATAAACTACTCAAAATATTAAAAAGTAAGATAGACTAGGAGTGAAAACTAAACACACCACAAAAGTGCATATATGGGTATTACCTTAATTTGTACCAACTAAGATTCACTAATGTTACTCCCTTAAAACTCATAAGCATCTTACTTTCATCTATGCAAGCGTTCATGACTAAATATTTGTCTCAACAATCATTTATCATTAAATCTTTCTTACACGGAAATGGTATTTAGTAATATCTCCTAGAAAAAATAGAGAAACCATAAACACTATGCATAGAAAAAATAAACACTATGTATAGAAAAAATAGAGAAACAATAAGCAATATGCATACAATTCTTTAATAAAGTTTGTGTTTATTGAGTCATTTCTTAAGACTATGTATAAGTGATAATATGTAACATAATGTGGTAAATAAAATACTTTACTTATCTCCATGCAATTACATTATTACGACAACAAGCACCATAGTGTAGACAAAGCATAAATCACTTCAATTTACACTTTACTTCCCTTCTTATGTTTCAATTAGACTCTATATGCAACATTCATAACACTTTTCTTACACTTTACTTTCATTCTTATGCTTCATTTAGACTCCTTATGCAATCAGTCATGATACATTTCTTCGTGTAATCATTTATCTATTGTGGAAACAAATAATTTCAAGTGATTAAATCTTTGTTAGGCATCCAAGATTGTGTTGATGTGAGTTCATAGATTTAGATTTGTGCAATGGGTTTAAGGTAGATTCATGTATATCATAATTTGCTAGATGTGGATGATGGAAAATGTATTGAGTCTCAATTTCACACTCTATATGATGTTTTTATGGTTTTAAGGTATATTTAATATTATTAATTAATATAAAAGGTAGAGAATCACATTTTATTAAAATGTGAAAACTTAAATTTGATAGGGAATTTCCATTTTATACAATTAATTCTCATAGGTCGAATGAGTCTACACTTATTATACTTAAGACTTGTTGAGATTTCACTTAGTGGTTGAGAATAGACTAATAACTTTCCTACATGACTCCTCGTTGTCATTGTGCACAAATTTGTAAGTTAAAAATATTTCATGATCGGGGATTTCCAAATCAACCTCTCTTACTTAATATTTATTAAGTTTGTTTTAATATGTATTATTTAAGTAATTTATAAAAAAAAAATTAAAAAAAAAAACAAAGTGTCTAATTTTATTCAATAAATTGTTATAAATTATTGAAAATTTTGATCTCTTTAAAATAATAAAGAACATTGATTTTCATTTCTAGATATGAGAGATTCTACAAAGAAGAGATAAAAAAAGAGATGAAAGTGAAAATATATATTATATTTATAAATAGATTAAAGTAAACAAATACATATATAGAAATGAAAATAAAAATAAGAAAATATACTATATATTTATTTAAATGTGATTGTAAAAATAAGAAATGTATCTCCATTTCCATCTATGAACACATTAGTGATAGGTGAAAATATATAAATATAAATATGTGAAAATGGGTGATTTTTATATATATTTCCTTTTCACTTTTTATTGGAGGAAAATGGGTAAGTGAAAGTGAAGAAATATATTATATTGATATTTAAAGGATGAAAGTGAGTAAATATAAACATGTAAAGAAGAAATATATCATATTTATATTTATTTGTTCTCATCTCCATTTTCATCCGTGAAGACATTAGTGACAGGTAAAAGTACATGAATATAAATATGTGAAAATCGTGTGCATTTTATATATGTTTAGCTTTTAGCTTTTACTTTTTATTGGAGGAGGATGGGTAAGTGAAATGAAAGTGAAGAAATCTATTATATTTTGATATTTAAAGGATGAAAGTGAGTAAATATAAATATGTAAAGATGGGATGAAGGTATGAAAATATTTTGTATTTGTATTTGTTAAATTTGGTTTTTTAGGATCATTAGTTGGATAAAATGAAAATGGATATGAATAAAATGAAATAAGTAAAATGAAAATGATGTTGGAAAGATTTATGGATTAAAATTGTGTGGAGTTTTTGAAACATTTACATAGAATTTTTTCCAACATTATGACTAAATGTAGAAACTTGTATACTCAGAAAATAAAAGTGAATAAATATATTATATTTATATTTGTCAAATGGTACTTTGTATTTTATAAGAAGATTAATTAAATAAAATGGAAATATACAAATATATTATACTTATATTTGTGGACTTTCTTGTATTTGCGGACTTTCACATCACTGAACTGTAAACTCAAGAAAACTCAAAAAATAAGCTAAACACTCACTAACTGTAAACTCAAAAATAAGCTAAAAGTTTAGACTTGAGGGACAAAGGGATGTAGACTCAATATGAAGTAATTTATCCAGAGTAACTTTGCTCTCAAAGTTGAATGTTTTCTCCTCTTTTCCATAGCTCGAAATTGTTCTTTTATATCCTTTAGAATGAAACTGAAGGGTTGAGTCGGAACGTTTCCAGTATGTGGAAGGCCAAGGATCAGAGATCTTCTGTTGTGAAATGGAAACACGACTTCATTTTTGTATTTTCTGGTACAAATCCCGATGTACGCAGGATGTAGTGGAGCAGCCAGCATATACACATCTTGCATAACTGATAGGGAGTGTATATGTGGAAAAATGTATATTTTTGGCTCTGGATTCATCAAAAAGGGATGATAAGTCTACACAGGGAAATGGAAAAAGGCCCTCTGTGCAAGATAGCAATGGTGAGGAAAATATCGCTATAACAGAGTGAAATAAGAGAGTTAATACTTGAGGTAGAAAATATTTCTTAGCACAATCCCTCTCTGTTCACAGTCAAATATATAGAGAAGAAGACACTCAACATAGCAGTTGTAGATGAGGATAAAGTGTCTGAGGTTAAGTTGCATTATGAAAACATCAGTGCCCCGGACAAGGTGAAATTCCACAGAAACACCAGTGACATGTTGTATTTGGACTACTTGGATCTGAGCTTGAATATTTCAAGACTAAAAACTCATGCACTTAAGTTGGAGGGACAGTTGAGACAAGAGAAGGCATCCAACAGAGCTTGGCAGACTCAAGTCAAGAGATTAGAATATGAAGGCCCTCAGGGAGTAAAAGCTTCCTTAGAAGAGAAAGACAATATGATTCAAAGAATGAAGAAAAACTAAAGATGTCTGCCACAGATCATCCACAAACAACAAAGATAGTTGCTCTAGAACAAGATAAAGAGGCATTTCGACAGGAAGCATTGAATTACAAGGCCAAAGTATTGAAGCTGGAGAAAGAAAAGGTGAATTGGTCACAAGGACATGCAGAAGTATCAAGCATGGTTGTAGTTGTACCATGTACTATAGAAACTGGGTCAAACACTGAAGGACTTGTCCAAACTATGTCACAAGTTATCCTAACAGTAGGAGAAATCAAAATCCTTAAGGGAGATATAGAAAATATACAACAAGAAATGAAAATAAAGGATGAGAAGATGGCCCAGTTCCAGAAAGAAAATCAATCTTTGTAGGAAAGAGTAGACAAGTTGAAGACAAGGTTGAAGGGCAATGGACTTTTGCAGGGATTCAAACACATCATATGGGACTCCATTGTTGTTGAAGATGCCAAGTTCAGGGTGTACCTAAACTTCATAAATGACAAAGATAGCATGGCCATCACAGCCAGAAGCAGGTGCACTGTTGTGAATGAGACATTGGCGAAAAAACCCTCAGAGTGGGCCCAAAATGCTATAAATCTGTTGAATTCCATCCCCAGCTCTGAACTTCAGACCATTGGGGTCAAAGATAGGACTACATTGATCATTTGGGCTAGGAGGGTCATTGCCAAACATAACTTTCTTAAGTTAGTTCAAACCAAGGTCATACATATGGAGCAAAGTATACAGGAATTCAAGGATCTGTTTGAAGAGTTGTTCATCAAAGGCCTCTCACCATTTTGGGATGGAAAGGGGAAATTATATGATCAGGAGGAATACAACTCTCACCTTGCCCAATGCAGAATGGACCATTCCAAGTTTGAAAACCTGGAGGAAAACGTGAAAGGAACAAATATGGTGGAGTATTTGACCACAGATTTTGAGATCTTAAATTAGTTCAAGACAGTAAAGATCGGTTTGCCAGCAATGAGTTATGCATCTTGCATTGACCTGGATATTCTGATCAAGGTAATGATGGACTACGAGATCCCTTATGACTTTCAGTGGAAGGAGATAGTGCGGCTAGGCAAGACAAAATGCATTTTTCCAGGAACCAACAAATAGCCTCCAAGTGTCACCAAATTGGCAAGTTCGACAGAGGACCAAAATAGGAAAGATGGTGAAGACAAAAGTCGAGCAGTCAGAAGAATCGGTCGTTAGTTTATGATTTATTTTTTTATTAATCATTGTAAATCGGTTCATATACCGAGACTGTCAGTTGAAATTATTGTAGTTAGTTTTAGAAGCTAAAATGTTTTAGTTCAACTATTGTAATCGGTTTCTAATTGAAAGGAACTCGAAATTGAATAAATGATAGAAGTTTTGAATGTATTAATGTTGGCAGAAGTGCAAGGGCACAATTCTGGTTTTTTGAACTCTATTGTAATTTTTATGGAGCTAAATTGAATACATATGAAGAATATTTTGAAGTATCTATGAAAGGATTCTAATGGTGGTGATATGAGTTTTGTCTTCTCTCATTGTATGCAATTCCCGTGTTCTTAAATTCCATTTGCGCTTTCTTCTATTTAAATTGGATAGTTAAAAGCTCAGAATTCATCTTATGATGCTCTCGGCTTAAGCAATTTAAACTGTGTAATTTTGTTCCTAACTAATTCATAATTCATTTTAGTAATGCTCTGATGCAGTTACTTGTTTTCTCCTTTTTCTAACACTATGCATAAATACAAATTTATAACTCAGACTCATCACCTCATTTAGCCTTTATCCTCTAGAGAGTTCTATGGGCTAGTCATTTTTTTCATTCACTTTGAGAATTTTGACTCCATAGCCCTAAGTGTCCCTCCCCTTCTTGGCCAACAACTCTATAAAAAAAACCCAAAACAAACTAAATCTAGCCATTGATTGTCAAAGAAACATCAAGTGACACGACAATGCCCATCTCTAAAGCTGGTTGAAACAGTTACCTTTGTTGTTTTTATGCAGGAGCATATTTCCACCTCGATAGATGTGTTAACAAATCCACATGTCATCATGCATTTGGAGATAGGGAGAGGCACCGACCCTATCATTTTTAAAATGCTAATTATAAAATTAAGTTAATTTATGTGTAAGGTCGATTAAAATTTGAAGCCATGCCTTTGGACATGTGTGGATGGGTTCATTGAAATGATCGACTGTAAGAAGGTCTAGATCCATGTCAGGTCTGGATATTTGTTCAATGTAATGAGTCATAGGGTTAAGGTGTCTTAACGGAAAGGAGGATGGCACTAAGGCGATGGAGAGGATAAGCTTGGTAGAGCCCTCTTTTGTAAAACAAGGAGAGAGATATTTTGTATCTAGAGTTTTACATTAGATTAGTTTAGAAAATAATAGAGGTAGAGAGGAGCCAAGACTCTGTTACAGTCAGAGCTTCTGTACACACTTGTAAACAAACATTGATATTAATACAAACAACAATTTTTCCTGCACATGAGTTGTCTGAGTGTATATATTCAATTGAATGAATGACATTTGTGTATGTTCATATATGTTGTAGATGTATATGTTAGTTTTCATTTGTAGGGTTAATATAGACTTCTTAAGCTTTGAGAGTTGTTGAGTTATTTCTGGGTTCTTTAGGTTGTACAAGGAGTGCATGATAGAGTGATGAGGACTTTGTGAGCCAGTGCAAAGAGTGCACATCTGAGTTTTGTGTTCAATTCAAGAAGAATGTGCCAGGAGGGTACAATAGAGGAATCATAAACTGAATGGAGGAGCCTCAGAGTTACTGAATACTCTAGAAGAGAGAGTGTTCAAAGTAAAGAACAGAGGAAAACAGTGCAATCGTGCACAAAGGGGACTTTGTTTTGAGTTTTGTAAGAAGAAGAAGTGTAGGAGGAGAAGACACTTACAGAGTTTTTGAATACTCTGGAGAAAGACCTGTGCAAGGAGTGCATCAGGCCAACACTCGGATGAAGTGTTGAAAGACAACCATCTAAAGGTTAGTCGAGTGCAAGGAATGCGCATAGAGAGAACTTGTGTTAAGTTCATAAGCTCAAGAGGTCAAGCGCAGAACGTGTCAAGTGAGTACCAAGAAGTCCTTTAAAATACGCAAAAGGGCCAAGGTCAAATTTCATTGACGAAATCTCAAGAGGAACAATGCTTTCAGAAACACAGATGAGACCCAAAGTTACAGGGCTCACAGGAGGAAGTTCGAAGGTTGTAGCCTTTGAAACGTTTTAAATCTTCCAAGTCGTGGAAGAAAGCAAGAACAAATATCAGGAGGAGTAGTGGTTCTAAGCTTCGATAGGAAACACTTAGAAAAATTTCTAAGTCTTGAAGAGTTGAAGCGTCTAAAGGTGGAGCGCAAAAATTCGAGGTAGCCGAAGGAAGATCAAGGATTAAGATCTATCTAGGAGGAGCCAAATCATTTCAAGCCATTAGATCTTGGGGAATTAGCACACTGGGTAATCATGAGGATCCTTCAGAATTTCGCAAACCAGAAGATTTGAAAGGAGCAGAGTGAAACTCGCGAAGTCTGATATCGCGAGGCGATCGTGACCATCTGTTGAGGTAGGACGTGTGGCGAAAGATCAAAGTTTCATTGATTCACAAAGTGGGAGAAGCAGGAGTGGAAGAAGTGAAGACTCGCGTAATATCGAAACGCAAAATCCCAAAATGCGAAATCTCGAGATGCGAAGTGTATCTCGACCGTCGGTTGTGGAAGAGATAAATATCGTTGATTGTCCAGGGGGAGTTCAAAAATTTGGATTTTGAGTAAAGGGAGGTGAGCTATAAATTGTGAAGTGCTCGGAAGTTTGAGCCCCAGGTTCTAGCCAAAGGTCAAATTGACAGAGGTTAAAGGAGAAGATCTAGCACTCGCTAGGTGCTAGTTCGAGAGTTTGGAAGTTGGTGAGTCGGGGTTAACTCACATGTGATTACCTAACACGCAAAATCACAAGTGCCTTTTGGATTAGGCCTGTGGTCATGGGTAGTGGTCATGTGGAGGAAGCTTGCGCCTAGCACTTGTTTACGTGGGTGAAGTTTCACAAAGACCTGTGGATTATTTCTTGGAGATTCAAGCAGGGAATCAAAGAGTTGCTTCAACTCAAAGAATTTAGGATCCTAGATCGAGAGGTCACATAGCCCTTTGGGGAGAAGGGGGGGTTTGCATTAAGTGGTATCAGATATTAAATTTTCGTCTATAGATTTCAGGCGAAAGAGAAAGAGGAGAAACACAAAATTTTGTTTGTAGATGGCAGACAAAGGTGAGACAGATGAAGGAGACAAATTACTGATGCTCTATGTATGATTTATAGCAAGGTGTGCAGTAAATGGTAGAAAGATAGATGAGCTGAAAACAGGGGGTGGAAAATGGCTACTAAAGGCCATATGGGTGGTCAGGGAAAGGACCACCAGTAGAAAAACAAAGTTGAGATAGAAAAAGAGCTTACAGAAATAAGAGAAAATATGGAGAGGCTAGCATTGAAGATGCAGCAAGATGCAAAGGTTCACTGGACATATGAATGGCCTTTGGAGAGGAAAGAAAAATGGCATGTCCAGAAGTTGATGTCCAGAAGGCAACAACAAATGTTGAAAATGTGGCTGAGGCATGCTAAAAACCTCAGTGACATAGAGGAGGAAGTGGTTCACATATGTGAGCCAAAAACTAGGAAGAGTCTCAGTGATGATGAGGATAAGAGATTAGTGGAGGATTTCAAAGACTGCCAGGTGGGTAGAAATGGACTTTCAAGTTGCCAGGTGGGCAATGGAAAGAGATCAGTGGAAGGTCTCATATATTGCCAGAGGAGTAGTAATGAAAGTTCAGATTTCCAGGTGGGAAATTGTAAATTCTAACCGTGTACAGTGTCTACTGTAAACAGATATTCATAAAAGAATAGAAAAGATACAATAGAAAATGCAAACATTACACAGAGATTTTTCCCCTGGAAACCCAAACCGGGAAAACCAACATATATT
>SNQJ01S0020275.1:48965-75887 GCA_010110895.2 Picea sitchensis
TATTAAATAATCTCTTCATTAGAAATACCTTATTGGATGCCGAGGGTTTTTCATACAATTTGGCCAATGCATCCATCAAACCCTTCGTTGTCTTTTCTTTGGAAATATTGAAAGCCACCGACGCTACCAGGCTTAGCCATATCGTTCCTAGAGCCTTTCTGTCAAGAATATCCCATTCTTCATCCTTCATGGCCATCGACTTCTTTGATACTCCACCCAATGGTAGGAATAGATCCTTCTGATATAAATAATCTTCCATCTGCATCTTCCATAACTAGTAGTTTTGGCCATTAAATTTCTCGACCCTAAACTTTCCATCTTCCGACATTGCTCCCACTCGAACCAGGAACCCTCTTTTTCTGCGAGTTACCTTTCGCTCTGATACCAGTTGTTAGAAAAACAGGAACATGGAGCAATAAAATAAAACAAATGCGGAAACAAAACACAGAAGATACACAATACAAGAGAGACACAGATTTATGTGGTTCACCCAGTGTGGGCTACGTCCACCAGAGAAATTTCTAGGTCCTTCCATTATTATTATCCAGCAAATGAAGGGATACAACCTACAGCAAAACCCGATGTAACTTCCTCTTCTTTCTCTCACAGTCTCCTCTCTCAGAATACAATATTTGCCATCAACCATCGCCACAATACATTTCCCTCATAAAAGAGGGTTTCCTTCTAGGGAAAAAAGCCCTAACATAATCTCTACCGTTAGATCTGCGACCTTATAATGAACAGTCCATATTTACAATAAAATTACAATATACATTTACAAGGCAATTTTTCCTTCGGGGGCTTCTCCCCTGAACCCCTGCTGGGGGCCCACTTGCCCCCAAACCCCCCATCCGGGGGGATAGCCCCCCTTGACCCCACAGAGAGGGTACCCCCCCTTTGCACTCCCCCACGTGGAAGAGTGTACATACTTCTTGGGTGTAAATACTTCATGGGGTATAAACACAGCTAAAAGTAATAGACCTCTGAATCAGGAAGATAATCAGGCTCCACAACCAAAAAAAATCACCGAGAGAAGGTATATCAAGTGAAATATACCTATGAGAGTAGGCAATTTGACTCTCAGCGGAAACACCCACTGGGACATCAAGAAACGGGGGAAAATCCTCCCCTCTCCTAGATATCCCAGTGATAAAATACATATCCTCCTCAATGGGATGGTACCACTGACGAGGACTGACTTTGAATGTCTATTAATGGGAATCCCATTGACATATTAGCTACCCAAGAAAGGAGGAATTCTCCTTCAGGGATGTATCCTCCTCGTAGTACTTAAGGAGGCCTACATTCCTCAAGAGGACCCGCGTAGATGCAATACTAGGTTGAGGGTACAAATCCTTCTCCCTCTCTCTCGCCTCCCACTGCCAAACCATATTGTACTAGTCCACTCTATGTTGTTGCTCCTAATCCATGCACTGACGTCTCTACATAATTAACATATAAATTAAATCAACATCATACATAAAAACATAACTTCTTTTCAGTAAATGAGAAATTTATTTCAAAATATGCAAACTTAAATTTTTTTCAAAAAAACAAAAAATTAACATTTGGTGCGCCTGCAAAACACTCATGCACTTCCCATGGTGCGCAAACATATCTCATGAACTGCATGCAAAATGAGATTTTTTTTAGGGGATAGTAATTATCAATGCACTAGTGCACCCCATTGTATACAATGCACCGCGAAAGAACGAAACACCTAGATACTACGACACCCCGGTGCGTTACATTCATCACGACGCATCGCTTAAAATAGAAACTCATTTTAAACGGTGTGTCATATCCATGCTTGCACACCGGTCTGTTACGTATAATCCACACACCAATTGAAAAACAAAATAATTTCCACGGTGCGTAGTTTATTGTGTACGCATCGGTGCGTTAATTATCAAGTACACATCACATGAACAACTATTTATGTTTAACGGTGAATATGTTTTTTATAAATGCATCAGTGCATTCACTATAAACAATGCACCATTTAATGGAAACTATTTATTTTCAATGGTGTTTCATTTATTATGAACGCACCGGTGCGTTCATTATAAACAATGCACCAGGGCATTTAATAGGAACACATCGGGGCATTTATTAGGAACTCACTGTCGAAAATAAATAGTTTCCATTAAACAATGTGTATAGTTTTATGAATGCATTGGTGCAGTCACTATAAACAACGCGTCGTTTAATTGAAACTATTTATATTCAACGGTGCGTCGTTTATTGTGAACGTCTCGGTGTGGTCTTTATAAGTACGCACCGGTGCGTTCCGTATTACGAGGCATCGAAAAAAAATGAACTATACATTTTCGGTGCATCGGAAATGTATTTACAGGGTGCATCGTGCACAGTGCGAGCTAAATGGATTGAATGCACCGTACAAAAATAAATAAATAAATAAAATAAATAAATAAATAAATAAAATTGAAAAACAATGCAAATTTTACTCAATTTCACAATTTAATCCGGTAAAAATACAATGTACAAAGAAATAAAGAATTTACCTGGACATTTTCTCATTGAGGAGGCATGGTTTGGATGTAGTGAAAAAAATGAAATTTTCCCACCGTATGTAAAAATTAGAATCCCGCGAGCCGAGCACCAAACGAAAAAAAAAAACAAGCAACGAAAGCACCGATGGCAGTGCACTTTAGTTGGGAAAAGGTGGCACAGGTGCTTGAGAGCTTCTCTACACTAGAAATGGTAAAAATGGTTTCTTACCGCCATTTTGTTTTTATTTACCCCTGTTCTGGTGCGCTTTCTTTAAGCACATCGGTGCTCACCGCTGCAAACATCACACCATTTAAAAAAAATAACCTATGACGGTGCACCATATGGAACACACCGGTGCGCCCCGAGGACAAAGGCACACCGTTGTGCATTTAAAAAAAATGAAAATAATATGCATATGTTTTTTCCGCATCGGTGCTCGCAAGATTCTTTAATTTGATGTGCACCGTTGTTTTTTTATTTTGGTTATATAACTCTGCAACGGTGCACCATTGTCTATTCACATTGATGTGTTGATTTTTGGTGGCGCATGGCTGCAAACAACACACAGTGATTTAAAAAAAAAAAACCTGCGACGATGCACCAGTTTGGAACACATTGATGTTCCCAATGGACAACAACACACTGATATGCATTTTTAAAAGGAAAAATGTGAAGATGGTGCATTGGTGCTCTCAAGCTACTTTTATATGATGTGCACCATTGTTTCCTATTTTTTAAAATAAATCTGCAATGGTGCACCATTGTCTATTAGCACCGGTGCATTGTTTTCTAGTGGTGCACCGGTGCGATATAGTCTTATAAACACAGAATTAAAAAAAAATCCACTAAAACATCTGCTTGTGCACCTCCGCTAGTGACCTCCGCTACAAACGAATTTTTGGGCTATTTTTATAGGGGCTTCCACAAAAACCTCTGCTATAGGGTATTTTCCTTATAGTGATACCTCATCCAAAACCTTACCCTCTTGGTTGGGTGTGTGATTATGAAAAACTTCAAGTTACGAGGAAGTGTAGATTGAAATTTGTTATTGCTTTGAAGTTGGTATATGAGGTTGAGCTTAATGTGGTCCCGCTTGATATTTGTGGAATTATCTTGGGAATTCCCTATTTGTAAGATAGGAATGTTATCTTTTTTTTTTATAGGAGAACAAATACCATCTCACAAAAGGTGGTGTGGAATACATTGTTAGATCTCACGTCATGAAGAACTTAACTCTTGTTAGTGTAGGACAGATAAAGAGAGACATTAATACTAGAAATAAATTTGTGCTCATGGTTTTGAAAGAAAAAAATCCCGATAAATCTAATGCTTTTGATAATTGTGATCCTTCTCAAAAAGATGAAATGATTGATGTTATTTCTAACTATGATGAATTTTCTCAGGAACTAAAAGGATTTCCTCCCAAGAGGGAGATCCAACATGAAATACAATTTCACCAAGATATTCCCTTACCAAACATTGGCATGTACAAGATGTCTATGCTCGAAAATGAGGGTATCAATAAGAAAGTGCTGGATTTTCTTGAAAGATGGGTCATTAGACCAATCTCTTCTCCTTGTGACTCTCCAATAGTACTGGTGCCAAAGAAAGATGGAACATGGAGGATGTGCATGGATTTCCATGCATATAACAAAATAATGGTGAAGAACCATTAACCCTTGCCTCGTATAGATGACTTGTTGGATCAACTGAACAATGCAATTTACTTCACTAAGTTGGATTTGAGGAGTGACTACCACCAGGCCAAAATCACAGAAGGTGATATGTGGAAGACTTCCTTCAAAACAAAACAAGGTCTATTTTTGAATGGATGGTAATGCCATTTGGGAATTTTAATGCACCAACGACATTCATGTATGTTATGAATGATGTCTTTAGGCCTTTCATAGATGACTTTGTGATTTTATACTTAGATGACATTCTTGTATTCAATAGGACTTGGGATGAACATATAATGCATGTAAAGAAAGTATTGGATTTCCTTAAAAGAGAAAAGTTATATGTAAAATTGTCAAAGTGTGAATTTGGCAAAACCTCATTGGTTTACTCGGGTCATATTGTAGGAGGTAGTCAACTAAAGATAGATCCCTCCAAAGTTGAAGTCATTGTAAATTTTCCTAAGCCAACATCAGTTACAGAAGTTAGAAGCTTTTTAGGGGAAATTCAGTACTAGAGAAAGTTCATTTCTAACTTCTCCTATAGTGCATCACCTTTGCATGCTTTAACCAGTGTGAAACAGGTCTTCCAGTGGGGAGGAAGACATTAAAAATACTTTGACACTTTGAAGGAGAAGATCAACACCACACCAATGCTAGATATACCTGACCTATAACAAACATTTGAGATTGAGACCGATGCTTGTGCATATGCCATGGGAGCAGTCTTGATGCAACAATGTAAGCCCATTTTCTTTCATTCCAAAACTTTTTCTAAGGTTGTTTGTAATTATCCTACATGTGAAAAAGAACTGTATGCATTGGTACAAAGCATGAAGAAATGGAAACACTACTTGATGGTGAAGGAAACAGTCATACACATTGATCACCAACCCTTATAGTACGTCCAGTCACAAACCAAGCTTCATCAGTTAAGACACTACAGGTGGATGGGATTCTTGCAACATTTCAATCTAGTTATCAGATACAAGAAAGGAATAAACAACAAAGTTGTGGATATGCTTTCTTGGCCTCCTATTTCTACATCTATTATTTTAAAAAATGCTTCCTTAGCTCATGTTAGTTATATTGAATAGTATGCTAATGATGAATATTTTAAAGGTGTATATGAGAGGCTAACCCATGGTTCACAGGTGGAGAATTTTCATTTGCAAGATAAACTACTCTACCATATGGGAAAACTTTGTATTCCTACAAATGAAAGAGTGCATGCAATCAGAGAAGCTCAAACTTCTCTAATATTTGGGAATTTTGGGGTAGGAAAGATTTCAATGCATTTGCAAAGGTTTTATTATTGGCCTCGAATGAAAGAAATTGTAACCAAATATGTAAACGAGTGTGGGTTGTTCTCAACTTGTAAGCCCACTAATAGAAAATTGGGGTTGCACACACCACTTCCTATTCCTTCTCATCCTTGGGAGAGCATCTCAATGGATTTTGCAGGGGGTTTACCTATGTCTAGAAAGGGTCACGACTACTTGTATGTGGTAGTGGATAGGTTTAGCAAGATGTGTATATTGATGCCATGTAAAAAGAAAGTCACAGTCGAGCATGATGCTCACTTGTTCTTCCAACATGTATGGGTTCATTTTGGGTTTCCCACATCCATTATCTCCGATTGAGATTCTTAATTTTTAGGGGAATTCTGGACAAGTTTATGGCGTCACATGTACACTAAGATGAAGAGGAGTAATACTTTCCATCCATAGAATGATGGATAGACAGAGGTGGTAAATAGGACCATGGCTCATTTTCTTTGAGCTTACTGCAACAAACATCCTAAACTTTGGTATGAGAAATTGCACTATATCCAACATGCATACAACCGAGCCTTGCACTCTTCCACCCAGAGTTCACTATTTGAGACATGTTTTGGGTATCTACCTAAGATTCCCTTGGACTTGAAATTTGGGAAATATGTCGACTCAAATGAACAAAGACATGAAAACAAATCCCACAAGTTCATTCATAGGATTCATAAGGTACACCAAACAGTCTAGGAATAGTTGGAAAATATCTAAGCCCAGTATAAGGCAAGGCATGAACAGAACTAGGTAGATCATCAATTCCAAGCAGGTGATCAAGTATGGCTTCACATAAACAAAGATAGGTTGAAGGGTGAAGGAAAGAATCTCAAGCCCATATGATAGGGACCCTTCAACATCTTAGAGAGGATTGGCACAAATGATTTCTGCCTATATCGACCACCATACATGGAGATATACTCAGTTGTAAATGTAGAGAACCTGAAACTTTATGAGCCTCTAATGATCATGGATGAAAGGGAGAGTGTTTTAGTACTTTTAGTGGATTAGTTTGCTCCTAAGTACTTGGACGAGTTGAAAGAAGATGTCATTCTCAACTGAAGGACAAGGACTTCACGCAGGGGTGATGTTGAATATCTTCAAGTGGGCCTTAAAGAAACACATCCAAGAAAATCACGGTGGATCGATAAGGGGAAAGTGATGGAGCAATTCCCTCACCTATTTGTTGACTGATAAGGCTTTTGGAGGTCAAAAAGATTCTTAGTGGGGAGGAATGATCTAGGAGGATCTAAAAGGCCAAAATTCAAAGTACTCCAATCTCAGTGAAAATGACACCAAGTCAAAGAGCTCATCAAGATATTTCCAACGACACAAATGACACCTCAAACAGATTCTAGATGACAAAGTTATGGCCAATCAAAGTTACATTCAACCAAGTCAAATTCAATAGGGTGACGTCGGCAAATGACTATGTAGTGATGACGTCAACATGATAATGTCAAAAACATGATAGGTTTCCATGTGTCATGATGATTTGTAAATTTCAGACCCCACTTCAGCTAGTAAAAAGGTGCCACATGGCACCGTATAGATGCCACGTGGCAGTAAAACAACCTATGCCAGCATGATCATTGGGAAATAGGTGGTGATGATGTGGTGCATACCAACCAATATAAAGGCACCATGATTCATAATCATAAGGTGACATCCCCTCGGATTCCCAATATCCCTTCGAAACAAAAATGTGAAAAAAATATATACCGACCACCGGATCGACTAGCACTAGACCTGATGGCCAATGGAAACCAACGGAGGTTGAGCGTGAATTCCAAATTTGGCGGGAATTTTTCCGGTTTAAAATGCATATATTATATTTAAAGATATGTTGCAACAAACAATGAAAAACAAAGGTCCACATGGTTTGACCCCCAGACCTTCCGCCAACAGAACGACCTTAATACAAATGCGCCAACCAATGTTCCAACCGTGTGCATTGGCATATCCCCCGATGAAAATAAAAATTAAGTCGATGCATTTGCCATGCGATGAGAGGGTCCAATGCATCCATCAATACATGCACACATTTCTATGCAAGGTTTATTTATTGCAGGAGATTCAAAGTGTTGTGGCACGTTTTTTGAGACAGAGAGCCTATAAGGGGCCTAGAAGTGACATTGGTATAATTTGATGAATTTACAGTCATTTTTGCATGATTTCTCACCATGAATCCATTGGTGCACTCATAATTTGGATCCGAGCAATGAATTTTCAGGGCATTTCCAGATTTGAGGTATTTCCATGTATTTATGCCAATTTTTGTTGAGATAATGTAAAGGCCTCTCCACTAAGAAGTGTGCCTAGAGACGTAGTCGATTGTTGGGATGAACTTCATTATCAAGTCTTGTGAAATTACTCTTCTTGTTATTTCTCATGTGTATGCTTTCTTCGTTAATGTTTCACATAAGCTTTGTTTATGCTCTTTAATGTAATTCATGTGATAGTCATTGAACAAAACATCCCAGATCAATAAAGGATAACTAGTTGTTCCTCAAACATTTCAAATGCATTTTTAGAACTACTCAAATAGAATAGTTGGATCACATCATTAGTAGGATAGGTGTGAAAGTGGATCCCAATAAAATCAAGGTCATGAAATATTGGCCACACCCTAAGACTTTAAAAAGATTACGTGGTTTCTTAAAACTCACTAGCCACTACATAAAGCTTGTGAAGAATTATGGGCTAATTGTAGCTTGCTTAACATCATTTCTCAAGAACAATGCCTTTGTGTGGAATGATGGAGCAGAGGAGGTCTTATTTTCTTTAAAAAAGGTCATACATACTACTCTAGTGTTAATAATGCCCAATTTTACTAAGACTTTTATCTTGGAACATGACTCCTTTGGATGAGGTATTGGGGTCATGTTAAAGAAAGAGGGGCGTCAGTTGGTGTTCACTAATAAACAATTATGTCACCAAAATTTGAAAATTTCCACCTATGAAAAGTAAATGAGGCCTATCCCTCATATTGGCAATACATGGCACCCATATCTTCATAGCAGACACTTCCATATCAATATGAACCATCATAGCCTGGAGTTTTTTTTTTATTAATTTTTTTTCAGAATAGTGGTTTTCATCACTAGAGTAGCACAAGTGGGTCCCTAAGATGTTAGGATATTATTATGAGATCATATAAAATAAGGGTAAGGAGAATGTAATGGCCAATGTTTTGTCTAGGAGATATAAGGAAGAAGGTTTCCTTTTTGACTTATCCTTATCGATACCCAAATGGCTTGAAGATGTACAACGAAACAGGTTGGCTAATGACACAATAGTTCAACTCATCTAATGACTCAAGGAGAACTACAACCCCCTATAATCTATACTCAGAAGCAAGACACCTTGTGGTATAAAGGGTGTATATTTTTGGTACAATACAAGTGTTAACAGAATAACATTCATCTCTTACCATGGGGCACTTTGGATTTTATAAAAAATACAAAAGAGCTAAGTGTTCCTCCTTTTGGTGAGGCATGAAATAGTGAAAAATCCTGGGGCATTATAACCGTTATCGATACTTGCCACTATACAGGATGACCTTTCCATGGAATTTATAGTGGGCCTCCCTAAAATCGACAACAAATTTGTCATCATGTTGATAGTTCACTGCATTTCCAAATATGCTAGCTTTTTTGCCTTACCACACCCATTTATTCCATTCACGATGGCCCAAGTCCTTATGGTTCAACCTTTTAAATTACATGGAATGTCTCCCATTGTGATGGATTGTGATCCCATATTCACCAACAAAGTATAACAAGAGGTGTTTAAACCATAGGGCACACACTTCAAAATAAAGATGGCTTATCATCCCCAAATAGATGGTCAAAAAACATTTGTCAACTAGTGCCTCGAAACTTGTTTGTGATGTTTTTCATTAGACCACCGCCACTAGTGGGTTCAATTTCTATCCTTTGTCGAATAGTGGTATAATGGTACTTGGCATGGTACTACCAAAATGTCACCACATGAATATGTAAATTGATAAAAAAATCCCTCAAAGGTTTCATATTTACCAAGAACATCTAAAGTCTAGGTAGTGGATAGTACACTTAAGACCAAAGAAACCATTCTGAGTACACTCAAGGACAATTTGATTTTGGCTCAAAAAAATGAAGCATCAAGTAGACCAACATTGCTTTGAGAATTATTTTGTAGAATGGGATCATATGTTTCTTTGTCTCTTGCCCTATAAGAACATCTCTCTCAAATACAAGGGCCACCGGAAGATAATATCAAATTTCTATGGACCTTATCAAATGCTCCAATGCATTGGACAAATTTCCTATAGATTGACTCTTTTGGCCACTCTAAGATCCACCTAGTGTTTTATGTAAGTTTTATAGCTGTGAAGTAAAGCAATGCATATAGATTCTTAAGTAAAATATAATTTAATCAATGGCTCATACACATAGTACACAGAGATTTATACCAGAAACCCTCAACCGGAGAAAACCTTTATTATATTCATTATCTCTAATTTCACCATTCACCAAACAATATATACAATGTTTTAGGTATTCCATATATACCAAAACCCTAATCCCTTAATCCATGATTAATTTAGAAAACCATTAAAAATAGAAAAAACAATTAAAAATAACAAAAACCGCCCAAAAAACAAAATCGGAGCGTTGCACGTAACCAAGGGGGGGCATACCTAGCCCCCCTAGGAAGCGCTTGACGCACACGACACAAATAGCACTACTATATGGATTGTCAGACATAATTGTCAAATATGATGCACCCACACACACATGCAAATAATATAACACATACCCAACATTCTCCCACTTGTTCTTTTCTTTGCATCCAGGGGTCCACAGGATTATATAGTCAACAATCCAGGGAAACAATGCCCATTGTTACTCTACACCAGGTGAAATTTTCTGTTCTCGCAGACTTTGTCAATGAATCTGCAACATTCTTCAAAGTGTCAATCTTTTCCAGCAACACCTCCTTTTCCTCAACCATGTCTCTCACAAAGTGATATTGAACATCAATATGCTTTGTCTTCGAACGGTAAGCTGTGTTCTTTTCCAGGAAGATTGCACTCTGACTGTCACAATATAATCTCATTGCTTGTTGTACCAACCCAATACCTGAACAAAATCTCTATAACCATACTGATTCCTTTCTTGCATGAGTGTTTTCCATGTATTCAACTTCTGTAGTTGAGAGTGCCACTACAGCTTGTCTTTTGCTCATCCAACTAGTTGCTCCTCCAAATAGGTTAAACACATACCCACTTCTAGATCTTCTGCGATCCAGCTCTCTAGCCCAATCTACATCAAAAAAACCATGTATTTCCACCACTCTGCCCAATCCTGGTCTTCCTTGGTAGCACAATCAATAATTGGTAGTGCCACGCAAATACCTGAAGGCCCTCTTTACTGATGTCCAATGCTCCTTCCCTGGTTTTGACATATACCTGCTCAAAACTCCCACTGCATGTGCAATGTCTGGTCTAGTATAGACTATTTCATACATCAAACTACCAACTGCACTAGCATATGGAACATGGGACATGTCCTCTTCTTCTTCCTGTGTCTTGGGACACTGATATGCAAATAACTTTACACCTATAGGAATAGGAACCTTGACCGGTTTACTTCCATGCATATTAAACCTCTGCAATATCGTCTCAACATATTTTCTCTGATTCAACCAGAGTTTCATGTTTGCATGATCTCTTTTAATTTCCATTCCCAGAATGAAGTGAGCAGTACCGAGATCCTTCATGTCAAATTTGGGGGATAGCTGCGATTTCACCTCCTTGATAACATCCATGTTATTTCCTACCAACAACATGGCATCAACATACAACACTACATAAATGAAGTGATTACCAACCTGCTTGGAATATACACAGTGATGAACCATGCTTCTCACAAATCCTAATCCAAGGATGTATGTGTCAAAGTTTTTGTACCACATCCTAGGTGTTTGTTTCATACCATATAGTGACTTCTTTAGCTTACAGACCAACTCTTTCTTTCCCTTCACTACAAAGCCTTTGGTTTCTTCATGTATATTTCTTCTTCCAGATCCCCATGTAGGAATGTTGTCTTCACATCCATCTGTTCCACTTTAAGATCAAAAGCAACAACAATAGATAAAAGAAATCTAATAGATGTTAACTTGGAAACAGGAGAAAAAATATCACCAAAGTCAATTCCCTCTACCTGGGAATAACCTTTTTCTACTAACCAAGCTTTGTATTTCTCCACTTTACCTTCTACATTAAACTTCTTCTTAAACAACCATTTGCTACCAAAAAAAATTCTTCCAACTGGCAACTCAACTATATCCCATGCCTCATTCTTATCCAAGGCATCCATTTCTTCAACCATGACCTTCTTCCATAGTTTACTATCCTCTTAATTCACTGCTTCCCTGACATTTTTGGGATCATCATCAGTAATAGATAAAGCAAAATTAGAACAAAAATCAGGTGGACTATACCTTTTGGTTGCCTTCTTTCTCTCACTGATCTCCTCAATACTGGGGTATGAGGTTCTTCTTCTTCTTCTACTTCATCTTCTTCAGATGATTCAGATTTTGCATCATCCAACTCAAGCTCTATTTTCTCAGGTTCTTCTGGCCTTGGTAGGAATTCTTGTTTGGAAACATATTTTAACTCTTTAAAAACAACATCTCGACTGTAAACAATATTCTTGGTATCTGGGTTCCAAATCTTATAACCTTTCACACCATCTTTATAACCAATAAAGATACACTTTTCAGCCTTTTTATCCAACTTACTCCTATTTTCCTTTGGAACATGTACATAATCATCACAACCAAACACTCTAAGATGTTGAAGAGAGGAATACTTTTTAGTCCATACCCCGTGTGGAGTTTTATCATCCAACGTTGATGAAGGTGATCGATTGACTAGGTAACATTTTGTACCCACTGCCTCTGCCCATAATTCCTGTCCTAACTCGGCACCGCTGAGCATGCTCCTTGATTTTTCCATCAGTGTCCCTTTCATCCTTTCTGCAACTCCATTCTGTTGAGAAGTGTATGGAGTATTCTTCTACCTTGCTATACCACACCTCTTATAGAATTCTTCAAATTCATTTCCGCATAATTCTCCACCATTATTTTTTCTCAATACCTTTATTTTCTTTTTTGTCTGATTTTCCACCAGGGCCTTCAACTCTTTAAATTTATCAAATACCTCAGATTTCTTTCTAAGAAAATAAATCCATGTGTTCCTTGAGAAATAATCTATGAATGAAACATAATACATAAATTTACCTAGGGATGGAACATGAACAGGTCCAAACACATCACTGTGTATCAACTCTAAGATCCCCTTTGCTCTTGTAGCACCAGATGGGAATCTTGCTCGATTATGTTTACCATATATGCAATGTTCACAGAAATCAAAATACATAGTGCAATTAGGCATACCTTCAACCATACCTTTATCGTGTAGTTTTCAAAGGCCCTTTTCTCCAATATGCCCCAGTCTTTGATGCCACAACGTGGTCTTTTTTTCAGGGACAATATTGGTCTTTTCTCCCTCATTTCTCTGCTCGGGGACAACAGAACTGCTACAGCCATTAGCATAAGTGATTACCAACAACTTGTATAGAGTTACACACAAAAATCCCCTCATCAACACCATTTCCCCTCGTATCATCTTGCAAGTGCCCTTTCCAAATACAGTATCCACTTCTACATCATCCAACTTGCTTACAGATATTAGGCTCCTAGCTAGTTTTGGAATGTGCAGAACCCCAGGGAGAGTTCTAATCCTTCCATCTTTTAGCATCAAAATAACCCTTCCACGTCCCATTATTATGGTTGTCGAGTCATCTAATAGGAATACATCACCACCATAATATTTTTCTTATTCACAGAAACACTCCGTGTGATGAGTCATTTGATATGACGCAGCTGAGTCGATCAACCATACGTCATGGTATGCATGTGTACCTATATATTCCAGGTAAACATCACCTCCTTCTTCAATGGATTTTTTTGCCTCTGTGGAAGAGGTACTATCAGATCCCTTTGGTTTATCAACCTTCTTAGACTTGCAATCTTTCTTATAATGCCCTATTTTACCACACTTCCAAGATTTCCTCAAATATTTTCATGGAGACTTAGATCTACCTGAAGATTTAGGTATTCCCCCTGAAGACTTACCAGGATTCTTGTCTTGGGTACGACCTCTTACAAATAAATCATTTGTGCTATGACCATCCATGTTTTTCTGCCTCATCTCTTCAGATAACAAGGATGCAACTACATCCTCATACTTCAATGTAGATTGAGTGGTAGTACCTATTTCTACAACCAGATTATCCCAAGAGTCTGGAAAAGAACATAACAAAGTNATTCCCCAACTTATCCCATAGTTCCTTGGCTGTAGATTCTCCCGAGATGTTCAACAACACTAAATCTGCCAGGCAGAGTCGAATAGTAATCCTTTCTCTTATGTCCAACTTCTCCCAATCTTCCTATGACATACTAGTAGGTGGTGTACTAGTAGGTTGTGTACCAGTCAATTGTGTTCCAGTAGGTTGCGTACCAATAGGTTGTGTACCAGGATCCATAGCGATCCATTGTTCTTTATCTACAAGAAGGTCCTCCATCTTGAGCTTCCATAGCTCAAAGTTTTTATCGTTGAACTTCTCTATCTCGATTCTAGAAGAGCTCGCCATTCCTCTTTCTCGCCATTCCTCTTTCTACACTCGAATCACCACTACAAAAGCTCCCACTAAACCCATGTTTATCACATACCCAAGATAAACTTGATCTATCAAGACCAAGCCAAACCCTCAGCAACAAAGGCGTCTCTCTGAAGAAAAAAATGAGCTTTGATACCACATGTAAGTTTTAAACTTGTGAAGTAAAGAAATGCATATAGATTCTTAAGAAAAACAAAATTTAATCAATGGCTCATACACATAGTACACAAAGATTTATACCAGAAACCCTCAACCAAGGAAAACATTTCTTATATTCATTGTCTCAAATTTCACCATTCACCATACAATATATACAATGCTTTTAGTTATTCTATAGATACCAAAACCTTAATCCATTAATATGGGATTAATTTATAAAACCACTAAAAATAGAAAAAAAACGCCCAAAAAAAAAATTCGAGGCGCTGCCACAGGCAGTTGTCGAATCTGACGCGCCCACACACACACATGAAAAGAATATAACACATACCCAACATGTTATGTGCCCCATTTAAAGAAGGTTGTGGGCCTAAATTGTTGAGTTAAAAATATGATTTTCGAGCTTGATGAAGAAGGGTCGATTTGGTTATAGATGGAAGCGATACTAGCCATAAGAGAACACCACTTGTGCTAGCACACTATTCGGGAAGTCCTAATACAATGGAAGGATATGCAATGTGAAGATGCCTCTTGGGAATCAATAACAATTTTATAATGGTTTCCAAACCTCCATCTTTGAGGATAATGTTGTTTTAGAAGGGGAAGGGAATATTAGGGCCATATCCTAACCTCCCTACTTTAGGGTACTTAGGAGTTAGTCAATTAATGTACAAGGTCATCTTCTTTGAATATGGCTCGATAGATAGTTAGAGGGTGGTTACTCAATGTATAAGGGTCATCTTTATTAAATAAGACCCATTAGGTAATTAGAACTCATTAATGATGAGACCACAAGTAGTTAGAGTTTTATTAGTGAGAAATTATTTATAGAGATAGAAGGCTATGTAATTTTTGGCCACGTATTTTATCATATTGAAGATTTACTCAATTAGAGGTTCCCCCCTCAAAGAGGCTCATAAATTTTTCTCTCTTTTTTGAATCATCAATACAATGGTTTTTGTTCTATAGGGTTTTTTATAATTCTCTCTCTTATTTTACTTTATGTGGTTTATATTTCTATGGATATTATTCATAATTTTTTATGTTGTTTAATTACACTTCAAATTTGGACAAGAACCGGAGCGTGTGATACATTGCAAGAGTCGAGGACAAGTTGACGCAAACCCCCTACCTCTCCCAGGGTCTGCGCGACCTCTCGGTCAATGATTGATCAACTCTCAGTCGGATTGGCTCTTAGGCTTCTGATGAGCCCCAATTGAGTTTTACATAGGCCCTTATTAGTTTTGTGTGCAGGTTCTTTGAAACCCACAGGTTCTTTCCTAACGATTTTTCCCTTTGTTAAAAAATTAAAAGACAAGTGCTAGCTCCATATGCTAAGCCCTTTTCCCTCATATGAAATTAGGTTGTGACCTACGACTTAACCAAAAAAATGTTAAGACTCCAGGTTTCGGAGCCTCCGGAAACCAATGTTTTCTTCCAAACTCCCGAAGTGATATACCCCCGAACTCACAGGATTTCTCTAGGTGTCCATCCCCAGATCAATGACCACGATTGAGTTTGTCTTCGGGCTTTGGGAGTTTGTACTCCAGTACATGGGCTTTCCCCTGGAGTGCCTCTCCTCCAAATACACAAATCTCTGCCACGTGTCTCGATGATCGAGCGGTCACGATTTCTTTGCTCCTTCGAGACTTCGGCGGTCCCACTCCTTGTACACCCATTAAAATCCTCGAATACACTAAGTGTTGAAGGATCCTTAATACTATCCTTCACACAACTATACCAAGTATGACGGTTGTCAACACTCTGGTAACCCCCTGTTAGATCTCCACCATAGGTCATTCAAACTCTTCCCCTTAGGGGATTACCGTCATTGGCCCTCTTGAGCTTAACTTCCCGAGGTATATGAGACCTCTGTCGAGCCTTTTGGTGTGATCCTCCCGCACTATAAAACATTGGAACTTAGAAACTTTCTAAGTTTTTTTCTTCCTCGATATTGATGGTTTCTATCTCTCCCGAGCTTGGTTCTCCAAGGTTTTAAAACCTTGGGCGCACACCTTGCAACCTTGGAACTCTGCAACACTTGATTGTTCTACCCTTAACCAAGAGTCTGGGAACTAATTTGCCTATGCACTCCTTGCGTGGCTCTGTGCTTTCTCTGCACTACTACTATCAAAGATTCAACGTTATCTCTCTTAAGATTCTCTGAGTTAAACTTAACTCTGTCAATGCACTCTTTGTGGACAATATGCACTCCTTGCACGAGATCTCAAAAGAGAAACAATTGAAACTTATTCTAACTCCATAGGTTCATGTATTTAACCAAAAAATGCATTCATAAGCATAAGAACAAGTATAAAAAGAGAATTTAAATGAACAGAAATCCTACCATTCATTCAGGTAAACACAACAACAACAACACCAAACATTTGGATCACAGATTCTTTATTCTATTCATTCAAGTGGTAAAATATACATAGATACAGGAATTCCTCCATTGCTCCTTCAACAACCTATACAATACTCTCTGGCTCTGAACATCAACAACTCTCTCTCTCTCTCTCTCTCTCTCTCTCTCTCTTAGAAAAATGATAACTATATCACAAATAAGCAGCAACCAACTTTCACAAATGAGCAACAACAACCTTCTTTTGGCATCAGATACAAATATATACAAGGGGTTATGAATTGAATCATTTCCCCCCCAACAACCTAATTACTATCCTATCGGGATTAATGCATCCATCTACTAAGGACTTATGGAGTTAATAGCATTTATAAAAAAGATAAGGGATAATGCGCAACCTCTGTACAATACAACATTTACATTAAAGTGGTATTGATCCAAGAGGATCTTTGGGGATGGCCTCAGCCTCCAATAATTAATTACATTTATTTTCATAAAATTTCAAATTAAAAAAGTTGCACTCTCCTTTGTAGATTCCAAATCAGCTCCATATATGCATTGGTTGATGTGTTTCTCTCCAGTCTATCCTCCTCTTTTAATGTTGATGTAGATGCTCCTGCATCATCCTCCTCTAGCCAAAATTCATGGACTTTTGTCCATGATCTCCTATATTGTCTTTCCTTGATTCAAAATGATTTCTTCACTTACCCAACTTGCATCTTCTTCTGGATGGCCTTTCCACTTCACAAGGTATTCAAAATAAGTCTTTCTTTTGGTCCTCTTGCCAATCCTCTGATCTATAATCTTCCCCATCTATGGCTTCTCTGCTACAGGAATTTGTTTTTCCCATATGATCTCCCTCTGAATATATGATCCACATGTTTCATCTTTCCTATAAGGATACAAGTCTGCAACATTTAAAATGGGCGATATTCCCACATTGTCTGGAAGTTCAATTTCATAATCATTTGTTGCAAACTGTCTAAGGATATTGCATGGTCCTATCTTTTTTCATTTTCAATTTGTTATATGTTCCCATTAGGAACCTCTCCTTTATCAGATGATCTAAAACCCGATCTCCCACTTCAAATTGAAGGTCTCTCCTATTTTGATCAACTCTGTCTTTGTACTTCTTGTTGTTGTCTTGTAGTTGTTCCTTGATCTCACCATGAAGTTTCTACATATCTGTAGAAAAATCTTCATCTCCTGCATTTCTAAACTCACTCTGTCCCAAATATCTTAGTTCTGAAATCCCTCTTGGGTGCATTCCATACACAATCTGGGATGCACTTCTTCATGTGATCCTATTTGGTGAATCATTGTATGCAAATTCTACATGTGACAGAATTTGATCCCACTAACTGTTATGCTCAGTGACTAAACTTCTCAACAAATTCCCCAAACTTTTGTTTACCACCTCAATTTTCCCATATGTATGAGGATGGTATGATGAACTAAAGGACAAATTTATCCCCAATTTCTTCCACATTTTTCTCCATAAATGACCAACAAATTTGGTGTCCCTGTCTAAAACAATTCTCCTGGGCAAGCAATGTAGCCTCACAATTTCTTTAAAAAATAGACTTGCTATGTGTGTAGCATCATTATTTTTCTGGCATGGTATAAAGTGTGCCATCTTAGAAAACCTGTCAACTACCAAAAATATGGAATCACTTCCCCTCTAGGTTCTTGGCAATCCCAACACAAAATCCATGTTGATAGCATCCCAAGGCCTATCTATAATAGGCAATGGATGATAAAGACCAGTGTTCTGTTGTCTTCCTTTTTCATACTGGAAAATTTTGCATTTGTTCATAAAATTCTTCACTTCAGATCTCATACCTAGCCAATAGTATGAGCCTCTCAATTGTGCAAATTTTTTTTCGTGGCCAAAATTTTTTGTTAGGCCTCCACTATGCTTCTCTTTCAATAATTTGTCTCTCATTGAGAATTTTGGTATGCACAATGTTCTCCATTTAAACAACAATCCATCTTGAATCAAATATTCCATCCATGGCATCATGTCCCTTAACAAAGAATTTGTGCAGGCTTCATAAGCTTCTTTGAAATTTGCATATTCACCATACATTTCCTTAAGGTGTTCAAACCCCAAGGTTTCCACTTGGAATCCCTAGATAAACAAACACCTCCTACTCAAAGAATCTGCAACTTTGTTTGCACTGCCAAAAATATTCTTGATAACAAAAGTGAATTTTTACATAAATTCCACCCATTTTCCATGCCTCTCATTCAACTTATCTTTCCTTGTAATGAACTGTAAAGCTTGATTATCACTATACATCACAAATTCTTTGGGAATAAGATAATTCCTCCACTTCTTTAAGGCTTGAATCACTGCATAAAACTCTTTATCATAAGTGGATTATTTCTTCTTGGTATCATTCAACTTCTCACTGAAATATCTAACAGGTCTATTATCTTGACTTAAGACTGCTCCAATTGCTAATCCACTAGCATCATACTTTACCTAGAAGATCTTCCCAAAATAGGGAAGAACCAGAATTGGTTGTTCTGTCATTTTATCCTTCAATATACTGAAGCTTTTTTCAGCCTCTTCTCTCCACTTAAAAGAATTGTGTCTCTTCTTCACAGTGTCTAAGATTGGTGCACATATACCATAGGAATTTCTAATGAATTTCCTATAGAAACTTGTTAATCCATGGAAACCCCTTACCTCAAATATGCTTCTTGGTAATGACCAATCTCTGATAGCTTCCACCTTTTCTGGATCCATCTTCAGCTCATTTGAAGAGATCACAAAACCCAAATATATGAGTTATGTCTTCATAAAATATGACTTATTTAAATTTATCAACAACTTTTCTTGCTACAACCTTCTCATCACTAATGTCAAGTGTCTCAAGTGTTCCTCCCCAGTTTTACTAAAGACTAGTATATCATCCAGATATACAATGACAAATTTACCTATGAAGTCTTTAAGTACTTCATTCATCAACCTCATGAATGTGCTTGTGGAATTTGTTAATCCAACTGGCTTAACAAGCCACTCATACAATCTTTCATTTGTTTTGAATGTTTTTCTCCATTCATCTCCTTCTCTCATCCTTACCTGGTGATAACCACTTTTCAGATATATCTTTGAAAAATAAATTGCTCCACTCAAGAAATCCATCAAATCATCCATCCTGGGTAAAGGAAATATGTACTCGATACTGATATTTTTTATGGCTCTCAAATCTGTAAACATTCTCCATCCTCCATCCTTCTTAGGACTCAATACAGTTGGTACTGCACATGGGATTAATCTCTCTCTAACTAAACCTTTCTTTAACAGATCTTCGACCTGATTCTTGACCTATTCATTCTCTTGAGGTGTCAATCTATATGTTTCTTTGTTTGGCAATATTTCTACTGGAATAAGATCAATGTGATGAACGATGCTCCTAATGGGTGGAAATGAGCAAGGTAACTCATCCACCACTATATCATCAAAAGTTTCCAGCAACTCCTAAATCTCTTCAGGCATATCATCCACAATAGTGCTTGTAAGGATGACTCTAGGATTTCTTACTACAACAAACTGCATTTCATGTTCCTTCTTGACTTCATTCAAGAGATCCTTCCCACTCATGAGAAGTATGCTTGGTCTGGATTATTCCTTCCCCTTCTTATCCTCTATTGGAAGCAACATGTGTGTCCTACCATTCTTCTCTAGTGTGTAATTATTCTTCCTCCCGTCATGTATGAAATTTCTGTCAAACTGCCATGGTCTTCCCAACAAAACATGATAGACATCCATGGGTATTACATCACATAAAATCTCATCTTTGTATCCTCCTATTTTAAATTCAACTTGGCATTTTTTACTTACCATTACCTGGAGTCATTTTTGCAGCCATGATACCTTATATGGATTTGGATGCACAATTGTTTCCAGCTCTAGCTTTTCCACCATCTCTATGGATACTAGATTATCCGTTCTCTCACTATCAATTATCACCTTGCAAACTCTGTCCTTGGTCTTGCAGGCAGTCCTAAATAGACATTTTCTATGTACTGGTCCTTCCACCTCCTTCTCTGGTTTCAAGATAATTTTCCTCATCATGAGGGATTTTCCATCTTCAACAGCTTCTGCCTCAACATTACTTCTATGCGCTTCATAAATGTGAGCTTCTCCTCCTTTCTTTTTCTCGGGGAATTTCCAAGACATATGCCATGTCTTTCCACATGCATAGCATCTTATCTCTCCTCCTCTTCCTCTTCCTCTTCCTCGAGGAAAGTAGTTTCTTCCACCATACTGTCTCCCTTGGTAACTTCCTCTTCTCTCTGTATTATTCTGAAACTTTCCAGTCTCATCTTTGGGCTTTTGAGCCTTTTCATGGACAATTCCCTTACCTCTGTGTGGGCTTCTTCCTCTACTTCTTTGGCTTTGCTTTCTGGCCAATTTCTCTTCTGCTTTCAGGGAAGCCTGATAAGAATCAACTATCCTCATAGTCACCATGCTGATTTCATCCTAGATTTCATATCTCAGACCATTAATGTATCTGGAAACCTTCTCCTCGTCACTTTCATGATGTCCAGCTCTAATGTTCAACCGAGAGAACTCTTATGTGTACTATTTTACTGTCAAACCCTTATGTATCAGGTTCTGTAGTCTCTTGAACATATTTATTTGATAGTCTTTGGGTATGAATTTAGCCTTTATCTTGTCTACCATTCTATCCCATCTTTTATTTTTATTTTTCCTTTGCTTCTTCTGTCAGATTGCAGTTCATCCCACCACATTGTTGTGTGTACTTTTAGCCTTGTGACAACATGTTTTTATTTATTCTCGTCATCGACTTATTCATAGTCAAAGTAATTGTCTAAGGCTCTTATCCAGTCCAACAAATCTTCCACATCCAAATCTCCTTCATACATTGGGATTTCCATTTTTGCTCTGGCTCCCATTTTTACAACAGCTCTCAGCAAGCGTTCTTTTGCAGCATAATATCCTGTAGCTCCTTCATCCTCCATTTATTCACTCTCAACTTCACTGATGTCACCTACATCTAGTTCTCTTCTATTTGCAATATCCATGGCATCTAGCCTTGCACGAACTCTCCTCATTTCCTCCTCCATTGCTAGATTTGCAACAGGTATGTCCTTGCATCTTCGTGGCGGCATGGCGCTAATATTTCTTCACACAGAGCTTAAATTATGGCTTTGATACCACTTGACACAAACCCCCTACCTCTCCCAGGGTCTGTGTGACATCTTGGTCAATGATCGATCAAATCTGAGTCGGATTGGCTCTTATAATTTTGATGAGCCCCAATTGAGTTTTACACATGCCCCTATTAGTTCTCTGTGCATGCTCTTTGAAACCCACAGGTGATTTCCTTACACTTTTTCCCTTTGTTAAAAATTTAAAGGATATATGCTAGCTCCCTCTACTAAGACCCTTTCCCTCATACGACCTTGATCTGTGACCTAGGGCTTAACCCAAAAAACGCTAAGCCTTCAGGCTTCAAAGCCTCTAGTAACCAATGTTTTTTTCCAAACTCCCAAAGTGATATACCATCGAACTCACGGGATTTCTCCAATTGTCCGACCCCAAATCAAAAACCACAATTGATTTCATCTTCAGGCTTCAGAAGTTTGTACTCCACTACATGGGATTTCCCCCAGAGTGCCTCTCCTATGAATACACAGATCTCTACCACGTGTCTCGGTGATTGGGAAGTCACGATTTCTTTGCTCCTTCGGGAGATCGGTGGTCCTGCTCCTTGTACACCCATTAAAATCCCTGAATACACTAAGTTCTGAAGGATCCTTAAGGCTATCCTTCCCACAACTATCCCAAGTCTGACGGTTTTCATCACTCTGGTGATCCCCCTCTAGATCTCCACCATAGGTCCTTCAAACGATTCACATTAGGGTATTAATATCATTGGACCTCCTGAGCTTAACTTCCCAAGGTATATGAGACCTCTTTTGACCCTTTTGGTGTGCTCCTCCCGCACTGTAAAACGTTGGAACTTAGAAAATTATAAGTTTTTTTCTTCCTCGATACTGATTGTTGCTATCTTTCGTGAGCTTTATTCTCCAAGGTTTTAAAACCATGGGCGCACATTATTGACGTCAAGGGACTAAAAAGTCCCCAACATCAACATTTCAACCTCTCGTGGGGCTAGGCGATAAGAGACATGCGTGTCACCCTAGGCTTAAAGTCCCGAAAAAGAATGCACATTGAACTCCAGAGCAATTTTTCCCTAGCCTACAATCCAAGAGTGAATTCCTTTTCCTTGTAATTTTACTTTTTAGCAATATTTGATTTTTGTGTAATTTATGTTTTTTATGCTTTATGTTTGAGTTTTTACATTAGTAACAACGAATTTAAATCCTAAAAGTATTTAAAGAACTAAAATAAATGCAAACAATAAGAAAAAAAAGTAAAGTCCTTTTGTTTTTTTTAGTTTTTTATCAAGACACAACTAAAAAAAACTAAAAGAAAGGACAAGTTAGTGCTAAAAAGATTAAGAAAGAAAAACTTATTAAACAATAAATTCATTAACCATCAAACTATTTGTAAAACAACATGATGAGTTAATATTTAATTTGTTTTTTTTTTTTAATATGTGAAACTATAATTAAAAAACTAAAACAATTAGGAAAAAGAAAGTAGCAAGCTTTTACCTATGAGAGAATTTTATGTACATCATGCTACAATAGTCATAGCTTTACTATTTTCCTTGAATGTATTTTCATTTTTAATTTTTATTTTGAGTGTTGGATTAACAAAAGATGAGGGAAAATGAGGATTTTAAAGAAATAACAAGGAGATAGTTTCAGAGTGAAATAGAAATTGATTTTCACTTAAAATGCTTCCCATACAAACTCCTGAATTTTCGAAACCTACAAGTCTCTGCGTAGACTAGGGCCAGGTATATGATCTTTATCCCCTCTAGAACAATGTTACAATAGAAATACCAAGCGCAAAAAGAAAAAAAGAAAGTTGAGACAGAAGTGGAATGGAGCAATGAAGGCGAATCACAAGGAGAAAACCTGCATATAGAAACTGATTAATGCCAAATAAAATTGAATTTGAATACAAAAAACTAACAAGTAAGCATTCACCTTCTAAATGCCAACAAGATCGTCCTCGCTTTATCCTTATCGTTGCTTCACAAGACCCCCTGCTTCCAACGATTCCATCAATCCCTATTGAATATGTAAGAAAAGAATGAAATGAAGCAGTCCTCATAGCACTCCAAGCATACCTTTCTCTGAATTTACTGCCAAAGTTCTTTCTCAGAATTTTATTTCTCTAAATTTTCTCCTAAAATTATCTTCTTCAAAAAAAAATCCTCTCCCAAATGGTTGTTTGTTGCTTACTTTAAATGGTTGGATGAGTAGTTAGGGTAGTTATGTAATGAACTGGCCTATGCAAACTGTCTTAAACCACCTTCTTTCAAAGTTAGAAAAAATAATATAATTTTAATTGCAAGAAAATGAAATTGTTATCAACGAACGGTTCTTCCCCAGTAGATTTGTTGTTAAGCTTTTTGTTTCGCCCATCTGTATCTTGGAGAATTGCAGTCATAGATTGAAATATTCATGTTCAATATTCTGACTCCTCTTAGCAATGAATTATTCTGCAACTACACTACTCAGGAGCTTAGAACCATCTTGTTTTGTCATAGCTCTCAAAAGACGACGATCATGTTCTATAGAAAAAGTGATGGCGCAACCTTCCTTACCAGCTCTTGATGAAATTCTTGGTACAGATGTAGTTCTCAGTTGTGCCAAAAAAAAAATTCTGCCACTCCAAGAATTGACCTCTATTAATAACTCAAATTTGGGGCTTACCCAAGAGAGATTGTTTTACAATTTTTCCACCTCGCATGTTTAGATTGGATGAAACAAATACAAGCGGAAATTCCTTCTCTTGATCCCATTTATGATATTGACAGCCATAGATGACAAAAAAATGACAATAAAGGGTTCTAATACAATAACTCCTAGTTTTGATAATCATCTAGTGAAAATTGACTTCCCTAGTCTCCATTAATGCAACAAGATTCATTATGTTTGAGAATGTAAGAAGACACCATCTGGGTTTTGAAACCAAGCTGTAAATTCCTGAAGATAGAAAAACAACAGAACTTAATCCCTCGTATGCGTTTGTACAAGAAATAATTTTCATTATAGTCACATATGTTGTCTGGAAATGTTACGAGTCATTACTGAGAAATTTGATTTGTGAAATCCATGAAGCATAGAACATAAGTCACCATTCTCCACCTATATCCATTCCACTGTTTGTTGAGTCGAGGAAGCATGTTTTAGTCATTACATGGTCTCTTTGTTTTGTCAGTGGTACCTAATTCCTTATTGCTAGATGTTGCATAATTTTCATCTTGGAGCAATGCACGACGACTCAGATGCAATTGTCCATGTTCATTTATTGCAATATGTTTGACATCCAAGCGGTTACCAACTTTGATAATATCCTCAGTTCGAGATACAAATTTTGTACTCAATACACTAATATGTGAGAGCCCCAGTCTAATTCCAATCCAAGTCCAAGTTAAGTCTGAGTGAACCCTTGACTGATTCTGAGGCCGAGTCTGAACTTTAAAACATTGATTACATGTTTGTTGTTCTTGAGGTTTTCATCTTTAGGTGACTCACGTCCAGGTGTTATTTCAACAAAAGCTCCAAATGCTACAATGGACTTTACTTCACAGTTCCTGTAAATACCGCCCACTGTAGGACCATTACCAAGCCATTTGGTTGTACCTCAATGGAATCTACTCCAGTGTCTTCAATAATAGTTTTCACAGTTCTTCCACTAGAAATAATGAGATTCAATCTTCATCATTAACCTTCAACACATTAATAAGTGAATCATATTTAGAGAGTTGGCGTGTAGGATGGGGATAACATTTTGTCATTTGAAATATTCCTTTCCTTGCTTGTAAAAGAGCTTGCTTTAGAATCGGTATTTTGATCCCTATCAACAGCTTTAAGTCCATTTGAAATGTTGTGATACCTTTCTCATTCCCAACAACCTTTAAATACATATCACCCAAAGCATCTTCAGATCCAATTATGTCATAAAGAATCAGTGGGATACCATCTCCCCCACAATATTTGGTACCGAAAATCAAACCCATTGCGCCTCCAGCTATATAGCATTTTAAGGGAACTCTCGCATCTAGCATTTCCAATCAACCTCTACAAACAAAAACTGTGCTTGAAGAACCATTGCTTTATGTGATAGTACTCTCAACACAGACTATACAGGGAAATTGTTCCTCTAAAGGAAGTGTTGGTTCAAGAGCTCTTTCTGATAGCATTCTGTGACCAATTTCCCTCCTGCTTGGAGCTCCTATACGTCCTACATCTCCTACACATGATGGTGGGAAAATGTACTTGAGATAAAATCTCTTTATCTATTCCACTTCTGTAAGATTATCTATCCTCTTACCCATGGTGTTTCCTCCAAGTGCAGTGACTGCCAAGTGCGCTTCCATGATTTCTAGGAAGTAACCCACACTAAGATTGGATTTGGAGTATCTCTGTCTCGTGACGTCCATCACTTCTCCGTTGTAACCTGGATACAATTAGGAAAAATTGTAAGTTTTAAACCTGCGAAGTAAAGCAATGCATATAGATTCTTAAGAAATACAGAAATTAATCAATGGCTCATACACAGAGTACACATAGATTTTTACCGAAAATCCTCAACCGGGAAAAACTTTCTTATTTTCATTATATCAAATTACACCATTCGCCATACAATATATACAATGTTTTAGGTATTCTGTAGATACCAAAACCCTAATCCATTAATCCGGGATTAATTTACAAATCAGCTAAAAATAGCAAAATCTGCTAAAAATAGAAGAAAAAAATGCCCAAAAACAAATTTCGGGGCGCTGCCTCGAACCCCGTCGGCCCCGGGCTACCGTTCGGTGCCAAACATTGCGCATAACCAGGGGGGCGGCATACCTTCCCCCCCTGGGACTCCCCTAGGAAAGCACCCGGCGCACATGGCAGAGCTCTAGGTGAACGGATCGTCAGACGCAGTTGTCGTATCTTACACACCCACACACACACACATGCAAAGAATATAACACATACCCAACATTCTCCCACTTGTTGTTTTCTTTGCATCCAGG
>SNQJ01S0020275.1:75897-102990 GCA_010110895.2 Picea sitchensis
ATGTTCTTTGCCAGACTCTTGGGATAATCTAGTTGTAGCAATAGGTAGTACCACTCAATCTACATTAAAGTATGAGGATGTAGTTGCATCCTTGTTATCTAAAGAGATGAGGCAGAAAATCATGGATGGTCATAGCACAAATGCTTTATTTGTAAGAGGTCATACCCAAGACAGGAATCCTAGTAATTCTTCGGGGGGGGAGATCTAAATCTACCGGTAGATCTAAGTCTTCAGGAAGATCTTTGAGGAAATGTTGGAAGTGTGGTAAAACAGGGCATTATAAGAAAGACTGCAAGTCTAAGAAGGTTGAAAAACCAAAGGGATCTGATAGTACCTCTTCCACAGAGACGAAAACCTCCATTGAAGAAGGAGGTGATGTTTACTTGGCATCTACAGGTACAAATGCAGACCATGATGTATGGTTGATCAACTTAGGTGTGTCATACCACATGACTCCTCATAGGGAGTGGTTCTCTGAATATCAAAAATATGATGGTGGTGATGTATTCCTAGGAGATGACTCGAGAACAAAAATCATGGGACGTGGAAGGGTTAAGTTGTTGCTAAAATATGGAAGGATTAGAACACTCCCTGGGGTTCTTCACATTCCAAAACTAGCCAGGAGCCTAATATATGTAAGCAAGTTGGATGATGCAGGAGTGAATACTGTATTTGGAAAGAACACTTGCAATATGGTACGAGGAGCAATGGTGTTGATGAGGGGAGTTCGGTGTGGAACTCTGTACAAGTTTCTGGGAATCACTTATACTAATGGGTGCAACAGTTTTGTTGTCCCTGAGAAGAGAAATGAAGGAGACAAGATCAATATTGTCCCAGAAAATAAGACCATGTTGTGGCATCAAAGACTGGGGCATATTGGAGAAAAGGGCCTTCGAACACTACACGGTAAAGGTATGGTTGAAGGTATGGCTAATTTCACTCTAGTTTTTTATTTCTGTGAACATTGCATATATGGTAAACAGAGTCGAGTAAGATTCCCATCTGGTGCTACAAGAGCAAAGGGGATCTTAGAGTTGATACACAGTTATGTGTTTGGACCTATGCATGTTCCATCACTAGGTAAGTATGTGTATTATGTTTCATTCATAGATTATTTCTCAAGGAACACATGAATTTATTTTCTTAGAAAGAAATTTGAGGTATTTGATAAATTTAAAGACTTTAAGGCTCTGGTAGAAAATCAGACAGAGAAGAAAATAAATGTATTGAGAAGAGATAATGGTGGAAAATTCTACGGAAATGAATTCAAAGAATTATGTAAGAAGTGTGGTATATCAAGGCAAAAGACTACTCCATACACTCCTCAGCAGAATGGATTTGCAGAAAGGATGAACAGGACACTGATGGAAAAAGAAAGGAGCATGCTCAGCGATGCCGAGTTAGGACATGAATTCTGGGTAGAGGCAGTGGGTACACCATGTTGCCTGGTCAATCAATCACCCTCATCAGCATTGGATGATAAAAATACAAACGAGGTATGGACTCGAAAGAAACCCTCTCTTCAACATCTTAGAGTGTTTGGTTGTGATGCTTATGTACATGTTCCAAAGGAAAATAGGAGTAAGCTAGATAAAAAGGATGAAAAGTGTATCTTTATTGGTTATAAAGATGGTGTGAAAGGTTATAAGCTTTGGAACCTGTAAACCAAGAAGACTTTTTACAGTCGAGATGTTGTTTTCAGAGAGGTAAAAGATGTTTCCAAACAGGAATTCATACCAAGGTCAGAAGAACCTAAGAAAATAGAGCTAGAGTTAGATGATGCAAAATATGAATCATCTGAAGAAGATGAAGCAGCAGCAGAAGAAGAAGAACCTCATACCCCAATATTTAGGAGATCAATGAGAGAAATAAGGCAACGAGAAAGGTATAGTCCACCTAATTTTTGTTCCAATTTTTCTTTATCCATTACTGATGATGATCCCAGAACTGTCAAGGAAGCAGTGAATTCAAAGGATAGTAAACTATGGAACAAGGCCATGATTGAAGAAATGGATGCCTTGGATAAGAATGAGGCATGGGATATAGTTGATTTTCTAGCTAGAATAAAATCTGTTTGTAGCAAATGGTTGTTTAAGAAGAAGTTTAATGCAGAAGGAAAAGTGGACAAATACAAAGCTCGGCTAGTACCAAAAGGTTATTCCCGGGTAGAGGGAATTGATTTTGGTGAGATTTTTTCCCCTGTTGCTAAGTTAACTTCTATTAGATTTCTTTTATCTATTGTTGCTTATTTTGATCTTGAAGTGGAACAGATGGATGTGAAGACAACATTCCTACATGGGGATCTGAAAGAAGAAATCTACATGAAGCAGCCAGAAGGATTTGTAGTGAAGTGAAAAAAAGAGTTGGTTTGTAAGCTAAAGAAGTCACTATATGGTCTGAAGAAATCACCTAGGATGTGGCACCAAAAGTGTGATACATACATCCTTGAATTGGGATTTGTAAGAAGCAGGGTTGATCACTATGTATATTCCAAGCAGGTTGGTAATCACTTCATTTATGTAGTGTTGTATGTTGATGACATGTTGTTGGTAGGAAATAACATGGATGTTATCAAGGAGGTGAAATCGTAGTTATCCTCCAAATTTGACATGAAGGATCTCAGTGTTGTTAACTTCATTCCGGATATGGAGATTAAAAGAGATCGTGCAAACAAGAAACTATGGCTGAATAAGAGAAAATATGTTGAGACGATATTGCAGAGGTTTAATATGCATGGAAGTAAATCGATCAAGGTTCCTATTCCTATAGGTGTAAAGTTATCTGCAGATCAGTGTCGCAAGACACGGGAAGAAGAAGAGGACATGTCCCATGTTCTGTATGCCAGTGCAGTTGGCAGTTTGATGTATGCAATGGTCTGTACTAGATTGGACATTGCACATGCAATGGGAGTTTTGAGCAGGTATATGTCAAAACCAAGGAAGGAGCATTGGACAGCAGTAAAGAGGGTCTTCAGGTATCTTCGTGGCACTACCAATTATGGAATAAGATCAATGTGATGGTTGATGCTCCTAGTGGGTGGCAATGAGCAAGGTAACTCATCCCCCACTATTTCAACAAAAAATTTCAACATCTCCTGAATCTCTTCAGGAAAATCATCCAAAGTAGTGCTTGTAAGGATGACTCTAGGATTTCTTACTACAACAAACTACATGTTCCATTCTTTCTTGACTTCATTCAAGAGCTCCTTCCCACTCATGAGCAGTATGCTTGGGTTGGATTCTTCCTTCCCCTTCTTATCCTCTATTGGCAACAACATGTGTGTCCTACCATTCTTCTCTAGTGTGTAAGTATTCTTCCTCCCACCATGTATGAAATTTATGTCAAACTGCCATGGTCTTCCCAACAAAACATGACAGACATCCATGGGTATTGCATCACATAAAATCTCAACTTTGTATCCTCCTATTTTAAATTCAACTTGGCATTGTTTACTTACCATTACCTGGTGTCCTTTTTTCATCCATGATACCTTATATGGATTTGGATGCACAGTTGTTTCCAAGTCTAGTTTTTCCACCATCTCTATGGATACTAGATTATCAGTGCTCCCACTCTCAATTATCACCTTGCAAAATCTATCCTTGGTTTTCCAGGCAGTCCTAAACAAATTGTTTCTCTGTACCAGTGCTTCCACCTCCTTCTCTGGTTTCAAGAGAATTTTCCTCATCATGAGGGATTTTCCATCTTCAACAACTTCTGCCTCAACATTCCTTCTTTGCGCTTCAGAAATGTGAGCTTATCCTCCTTTCTTTTTCTCGAGGCATTTCCAAGACATATGCCATATCTTTCCACAGGCATAACATCTTATCTCTCATCCTCTGCCTCTTCCTCTTCCTTGAGGAAAAGAGTTTCTTCCACCATAATGTCTCCCTTGGGAACTTCCTCCTCTCTCTGTATGATCGTGAAACTTTCTAGTCTCAGCTTTGGGATTCTGAGCCTTGTCATGGAAAATTCCCTTACCTCTGTGTGGGATTCTTCCTCTACTTATTTGGCTTTTCTTTCTGGCCAATTTCTCTTATTCTTTCAAGGAAACCTGATAACCATCTTCAACTTTCCTCATAGTCACCATGTTGATTTCATCCTAGATTTCATATATCAGGTCATTAATGTATCTGGAAACCTTCTCCTCATCACTTTCACAATGCCCAACTCTAATGTTCAGTCGATAGAACTCTTATGTGTACTCTTTTACTGTCAAACACTTATGTCTTAGGTTTTGTAGTCTCCTAAACATATTTATTTGATAGTCTTTGGGTATGAATTTAGCCTTTAGATTGGCTACCATTTTGTCCCAACTTTTAATTTTTTGTCTGTCTTTTCTTCTTCTGTTAGCATGTAGTTCATACCACCATAGTGTTGCATGTCATTTTAGCCTTGTGACAACATGTTTTAATTTCTTCTCATCATCGACTTCTTCATAGTCAAAGTATTTGTCTAAGGCTCTTATACATTCCAACAACTCTTCCACGTCCAAATTTCCTTCATACATTGGGATTTCCATTTTTTCTCTATCTCTCATTTTTACAATATCTCTCAGCAAGCGTTATTCTGCAACATCTTTTTCTATAGCTCATTCAACCTCCATTTCTTCACTCTCAACTTCACTGATGTCACCTGCATTTGGTGCTATTCTCTGTGCAGTTTCCATGGCATCTAGCCTTGCACGAAGTCTTTTCATTTCCTCCTCCATTGTTGGATTCACTACAGGTTTGTCCCTTCCTCTTCTTGGTGGCATGGCACTAATATTTATTCCCATAGAGATAAAATTATGGCTCTGATACTACTTGACGCAAACCCCCTATCTCTCCCAGGGTCTGCACGACGTCCCAGTCAATGATCGATCAACACTAAGTTGGATTGGATATTAGGCTTCTGTTGAACCCCAATTGAGTTTTACACAGGCCCCTATTAGTTATCTGTGTAGGTTCGTTGAAACCCATGGACGCTTTCCTGACGCTTTTTCCCTTTGTTAAAAATTTAAAGGACGGGTGTTATCTCCCTCTGCTAAGCCCCTTTCCCTTATCTGACCTTGGGTTGTGACCTAGGGATTAACCCAAAAACCTCTAAGCCTTCGAGATTCGGATCCTCTAGCAACCAACGTTATCTAGGTGGATATCGTTGGCCACCCACCTATTCCACTCGATCGAAAAATGATTTTCCACCTTGGCAATTTTTCGACAGTTTTTTAGGTTCCAAACTTTCGAGGCCATTTTGAGGCCTTAAAAGACATTTTTTTGGGATTTGGGGCCCAGATGACTGCCAAAGGCACTGACTTGGGCTAGTCAAAAATCTCTCTTCTCAGTTAGACATTTCCAATGGGACATCATGCACCTAAAACAGATATCATATGCAAAAGTTACAAACCCAAGAAGTTGATGTACAAACTTACCCAAACGAGGCCCATGTGACTTTTGACACTTCATCTCCTAGGGTTAGGTTTTTGGATGTCTATGGTTTTTTCCATTCCTGTTTATTGTAAAAATGCCTTCAGAGCCTCATTGTAGTTATCTTCTTGTGAATGAGCGGAGCCATCACATCTCTTCTCAGAGATAAGCCCCCACCATTCCAGCAAGCTTGTTTTCCGCTGCATTTTACAGTCTCATCTTATTTCCTTATTGAATAGAATACTGGTTTTACTATATCTATGTTTTTTTGTGTTAAGCATCTTTTAATAATCTGTATTCATTTCGTTCTACTCATAAGATATGGATCAGTGGTATCAGAGTAGTCTGCTCCTTGTTGTCTTAATGCATGTCCCCAACAAGGTCAGGCTACAAAGAATTAGGTCTCAAGCTTATTTCTCATGATGACAAAAGCTCTCGCATGCCCAAGTGACCTCTCATGTATAACATCCCCGACCATCAACCCCACTGTCGGGAAACGCTACTACGCGGAACATTCTCATACATATATATTTAATATGCATATTTAACCAAACAATACAGAGTAAACACAGAATTACTGCTAACATAGAAAATTAATGGAATTAACGGTAATTCATACATTCAACAGAATACATGAAAACATACAAGCATCACAGACATGCATTTTAATTGAAATTAAACACATAATGATACTTATCTTTGGAACTGTATTAACTCCACTAACTACGTGCAGACCTTCCACGAACCTCCTAGCCTTATACCACACTGCTCATCACGCTCAGCAGTGGGTCACCCCCGAGCTAGGACCAAGCTCCACCCAGGGCAAGAGAATCCTAGACTAGGCTGAGGTTACAGGAAAACTACATAGAGAAATCAGAAGGATTCTCTCCAGGAGCCTTCTTACACCCACTACTCACAGACTCTCATTCCCCACATGCATGTTCCACCTAGGAGTATACACCTTCACAAGCACAGTCCATCGGTTGCTTCACCTCCCTCTCTTGGTCTTGGCAATAGGCCAGATCAAGAATTCTCATATCTCTGTAGCTGGTGTTGGACTCTCTTTGGGAGAAAACCACTTCCCAACAGACTCTCTCACCTGGAGAGAGATTCTCACAGGCCTGACAACCTTCCAATTCTACAACGGGCCTGACAACCTGCTTCTTCAACACACTCCTCGACTCATCTCTAGCCAGTTGAGGAAAACAATAACGGTTCAACACTCATTCACACAGGGATGATAGTAACAACAACAGATGAGCATCACACCGCAAGTGGAAACAACCGATGCTAAGACACGACACAGCTAAGGCAATTACTCGGGTGTTGGGTTCCACAAAAGACACAAAACGGTTAACGGATTTTGGGTCTTAGGTGCGTACGTGAATATTGCAAAGGTCGAATACAGAGGCCACAGGATTCACAGGAATACCCTGGTGGGCTTCACGGTTCTAGTTTTTAAAAATGTGTGAGGGTATACAGAGCGCACTCACGGAGACTCTACCCAATTCACGGAGCATGGAAAATGGTAAGTGAACCCCCAACACAGCTGATGCTTCAGATTTTAACTACATGTGCCCAGGTCGACACTTGTCTTCCTGGAGCTTCATGCGTTCCCTTTTTGCACACGATGCCTTTCCCAGGACTTAGGATAAAAACATGTTTGTCACACAACTGTGGAATAATAATAAATTATTATTCTCAAGGACTTAAGCCCCTAAGATTAGCCCCTTTTTCCAACCTTTCATCCCATTTTCCCTTACCCACCTTGTGGAGGCTTAGTCCCCCATCACTCTTTCTTCGTGGTCGGTCTTCACGCAACGATGTTTAATCTTTATTAATGTTCTGCATAATTACATATACAAAAACAGGCTCCTGGCCTTTAACACTTAGGTCCTTGGCCTAATAAACACATAAGCCCACCAACTTATCATCAATCGGATCACTAGCCTACAAAACATGATTACAATTCATAATATAACTGGGGCATGTTCTTGGGGTGTTACAATCCCCTCCCAATATTTTTGCATTGTCCTCAATGCAACTCTTTACATAGCATCAACAAGATTTTCAAAATCTTAAAAATGATGTGGGTATTCTACCCGCATAGCATATTCATGCTCCCATGTCGCGTCCTTAGAACCATACCAGGTCTACTGGACCTTTACAAGCCCTATGGCATGATTCCAGAGATGTTTGATTTTCTGGTCCAATATGTGCACATGATGCACTTGCAGGACACCTTCTTGCTCCACCTGAATCACATTCCAATCGATTACATGATTAGCATCAAGTATATATTTATTAAGCAATGAAATATGAAACACATATTGTATGGTCTTCGATGCAGGTAATGAAAGCATATATGAAACTGGCCCAATCCTTTCTAGGATTTCAAATGGCCCACAAAATCTCATTGCCAACTTCGAACAGTTTCACAGCCTCGGGGAACTTCTATTGGCTTTCACTTTCAGGAAAACATGATCTCCCACTTTAAATTCTATGTGGGTTCTGTTTTTATCAGCATAACTTTTTTGCTTGTCTTGGGCAGCCTTTAAATTCTGCTTAATTTTTAGCATTTTCTCTTCCATTTCCTTGATCAACACTGGCCCAACTACTACTCTATTAGCTGTATTATCCCATCTTACTGGAGTATTGCACTTTCTGCCATAAAGTGCTTCAAATGGGCTCATCTTCAACGATGCTTGATACCCATTGTTGTAGGCAAATTCTACCAAGTGTAGGTAGTCTTTCCATTTATATGGTTTATCCATCACATACATCCTTAGCATATCTTCTATTACTCTGTTCACACTATTTGTTTTCCATCGGACTTAGGATGATAAGCAGTGTTGAAGTTCAAATTTGTTCCGAACCCCTTGAATAACCCTTTCCAGAATTTTGAGGTAAATTTTGGGTCCCTGTCAGACACAATTGTCTTGGGAATACCGTGCAATAGTGTTATTTCCCTCATAAAAATATCAACAACGTTAGTTTCCTTGTGAGTAGTCTTCAGTGGAATAAAATGGGCATCTTTCATAAGCTTGTTCAACACCACCATGATTGAATCATGGATCTTGCCGGTTCTGGGCAATCCTGTGACTAAATCCATTGTCACTACTTCCCACTTCCACTCAGGAATGGGTAAAGGCTGTAGAAACCCTGCTGGGTGTTTGTGCTCAACTTTAACCTTTTGACACTCCATACATATGGCGATGTATTCTGCAATTTGTTTCTTCACACCTGGACAAAAGTAATGGCCTTTGGTTGTTTCCACTGTTTTCTGATATCCAGGGTGCCCAACATAAGGCAAATTATGCATTTGTTTCAAACTCATAAGTTTCAATTCCTGGACGTTAGGTACATAAATTATGTTCTTGTACAAAAGTGTTACGTCAGTTTCCAATTTATAATTATCCACTTTCGATGGCATCGTACCTTGTTGTAGCTTTGCTACCAAATCCTAATACTGCAAATTTGTATTTGCATCCCCCGAAATTCTACCTTTAATATCAGTTTGGTACATGCTAATGGTTGTAGCATGTAATCCATGCACTCTTTTGTTGAGTGCATCAGCCACTTTGTTCTCTTTTCCTTTGATATGCTTGATATCAAAGTCGTACTCACAAAAGAATTCTAACCATCTACTCTTCCTAGCATTTAAGGTTGGTTGATCAAACAAATACTTCAGACCGTTATGGTCTCTCCTCAGTTCAAACTTCCTTCCCATGAGGTAATGTCTTCATTTCTTCAGAGCATGAACGATGGCCGCCAACTCCAAATCATGAGTTGCATAGTTTCTTTCGTGCTCTTTTAACTTTCTGGATTCATAACAAATTACGAACCCGTTCTAACTAAGGACTCCTCCCAGTCCTTCTTTGCATGCATCCGTACACACTGCAAAGTCTTCATTCGGATCTGAAATCCTCAGGATTGGAGAGTTGGTTAACAGTTGCTTCAATTGTTGAAATCTTTTCGCACATTCTTTTGTCCACTGAAACTTCTTCTCCTTCCTTTGCAAGGAATTGATAGGGTGAGCTATCATCGAGAACCATGCAATGAACCTTCTGTAATAGCCAGCTAGACCCATAAAGGATTTGACTTCTACCACATTTTTAAGCGTTGAACATTCTTTGATGGCTTCTATATTCTCAGTATCTACAACTATCCCATCCTTTGAAATGATATGCCCCAAGTAATGGATCTATTTTTTATAAAATGAGCATTTTCTCAACTTCGCATACAGTTGGTGCTCTCTTAGCACCTGCACCATCATCCTCAGATGTTGTTCATGCTCTTCCTCTGACTTGGAATACACCAGGATGTCATCCAAAAAGACTATGACAAATTTGTCTAGATAGTCTCTGAATACACCATTCATCAGGCACAAAAAAACAGTGGGTGCATTTGACAACCTAAATGGCACCACTGTGAATTCATAATGACCATACCTTGTTTTGAAGGTGTTCTTGTTGATGTATTCATCCTGAATTCTTACCTGGTGATATCCTGATCTAAGATCTATTTTCGAAAATATCTTAGCATCCTTCAACTGGTCAAAGAGATCATCGATCTGTGACAGAGGATACTTGTTCTTAACATTCACTTTGTTTAACTGTCTAAAATCAATGCACAATCTCAACATCCTATCCTTCTTCTTCATGAACAGGACCGGAGCTCCCCAAGGTGACACACTTGGGTGTATATACCCCTTCTTCAGAATCTCTTCAAGCTGCAATTGCAGTTCTTTCAGCTCTGGCGTACTCATTCTGTAAGGAGCTTTCGACACTGGATCTGCTCCAGGCATCAAGTTTACAGAGAATTCAATATCTCTCTTTGGGGGTAGTCTGGGTACCTCCTGAAATACATCTTCAAAATCCTTTAGTACCGCATGATATCCAATCTTTGAGACTTCATCCTTATATGCTTCTTCCACATGGGCTGCAAATAATTGACAACCTTTCCTGTAGCACTTCTTCAGCTGCACTAACCAAGAATTTTCATGTTTTCTTCTCGACAATTGCAAACTTTCCACCACTCTAGGATCTATATAACTATGGATAGCCCCTAAATCAATTAAAATAGTAAAGGCATGGTTGTTGATCATACATTACACTTCAATCATGTGCGACTAATATTATGCTTGCTTGTTGTCCAGGGATGCATAGATTCTTGGTATTCTACTGCCCATGTCTTCCATTGTTTCACCGTTTTGAACATTATGGACAACTCTCACTATGCCATTTTTGTGGGGACAATCTCTGTACTTGTGGTTCCCCTGACAGCCCCAACACTGAATGGGCATCTTCCTTGGCCTTTGTTCCCCTACGTCAGCCATTCTCGGCTCTCTAAATGATGGTTTTTCTTGAGGATTGTTTCGGAAAATGGGAGGTTTGTTTCCCTTCTGCCTCTGCTCTTTCTTAAACTTCTTCTAGTCATCCCAAGCCTTCTGAAAAGTAGGATTTTCTCTTTGTTTCTCATATAAGCATTGCTCTCTTCTTATAGTTTCTTCCATAGTCTTAGGTTCATCATACTGGATCTTGTCACCGATGGAAGGTGGCATTCCACTCAGATACCTTTGAATCTTGACAGTCTCATCTTTGATGTACAGAACATACTTCAGCAATTCCAAAAATCTTTGTTCATATTCATCAATGGTCATGCTGCCCAGTTTGAGTTCAAAGAACTCTTTCAGCTTTCTATCATAGTATCTTTTATAAAATTATTTCTTCTCGAAATACCTCTTCAATTCTTTCCAAGTGACATCTTTCTCTCTAATGTCCTGCACCTGCACAAGATGATCCCACCACATGGATGCTTTTCCTTTCAGTTGATACATCAAAATTCTCCCTTCTGCATGAGAGGAATAATTTTGCAGTTGGAAATATTTCATCATGCCAAGAAACCATGTTTTGACATCTTCCTCCTTCTTATGTTCTCCATCAAACGTAGGAGATTTAATCTTGTTCATTTCTCCCTTCAGTTCATCCACTCCAGATCTCTTGTGCTTTCTGTTAGGAGATGGGCTTGCACTACTGTGTGCCCTCTTCTTGGAGCGACCTTGGGAGTGATGATGGTGTCTACCAACACTCCTTGATCTTCTTCCCTCATAAGTCTGGTGAATCCTTGTTTTGCTCGAGTCTCTCTCCTTGTCCAAATTCTTTTCTATTCTCTCCAGACTCTTCATCAACTTTAAGTTGAATTCTCCCTATTGTTCCTTATATTTCATGATCTTTCTTCTATCTACTCAGTGAGTTTGGGAATATTTCTGCAATCTTTCAATGATTTTCATCATAGGCCCTTCCTTATCTATCTCTTCTCCATGCCCATTGGTGTTTGACCCTTCAACTCCCAAATGAACATCCATCCCTTTAGATTCATGCTATGAACTGGAAGAATTTTGTGCCTCCTCCATTTCTTTTCACTTAGTGACAACTCTATTCAGTTATGGCACTCATTAAACTTATGCAAACACAACATGCAAACAACCAGAATTGGCCAGGTCATCATTCATTAACAAACCCCACAACATTCATAAACAAATCTGATTCAAGAAAATTTTCAAACTCCATTTTCTTTTGGGGCTTTGCTTTGTGAATTTTTCGGGCGCTAGCCCCTTTCTCTTAGTCCCCAACCCATGTGACCATGGGTTGTGACCAAGCGCTATATCAATAAGCACTTACTCGAGCCTTCGGCCTTTGGCTTCGAAAGATTTTCAAAGCAAAAAACAACAATCTCTCGGAGTTCAGAGTTACCGAAATCACGAAGTAGAGAGGATCAATAGTCCATGTCTACCCAAAATCCAACGACTGAAACTTACTATGGAAGCTCAGGTGTATGAGTTCCAGGTCTTTGGGTCTTCGGGACTTTGTATCTTCGAAGGATCTTGCATCCGCACATCCAAATTGTTAATCTTTGAACATTCCCAATCACCTTTGGTGACGTCATTACGTCACATCACTTAATGTTTTCCAGTTGCAGGGGCATGCAACGGTGGTTTGGAGAAACCCACCTTTTGTCCTGCAATTCTTCTAACGCTGACATGTAACCCCTCAGTGAAACCGCGGTTTGGATTGCAGGACCGCCTTGGCGAATTAGCTTCCGTGCAACTTGGGTCCCCGCAATATCTCTTGTTCGTTGATCTTGATGTATCGTGATAAACGCCACTGTGGGTCCTCCGACCTTTAACTATGTTACGTAACCTCGACCCCACTAACACTTCTCATATATGATGCCACATGGTGGAATACTAGTGAATGATACATGGCCCATTCAGATGGGTGACACTCGTCACATTCCTAATTCCATCTCAACCTTCCACGGTTAAGAATTAACTTACACTTGGCACACAACCCATGTGTCCACATCACCTCCAGGTGACGTCATCATGACTCACCACTTCAGCTCTTCGGGCTTCCAAGCTTCAGACTTTAGGAGTTTCAACTCATCTATGCTCGTTTTTTCCCAGAGCACTTTCTCCCGGAGTTCATGATCCACCAACGCGTGTCCTCCTTCACGATCAATGACTATGAGTGACTTCGTCACTTCACGCTTCTGGAGTTTCAAACTCAAAACACTTGCCTCCTCCCAAAGTACTTCCAACCGAAGTACATGATCTATTGACGTGTGTCCTTCGCAATGGACGGTTGTGATCTACTTCGGCCTTCAGGCCTTTGGGATTTTGTCACACTCCACACTTGAAATCCTCGAAAGTGACTTCCCTTTTCCTTCGGACACGGATCTAATGGTCAGGATCTTTTCCTACGATCTACGGTGTAGATCTCCTTCGAACTTCGAAACTTCAGGTTTCATACTTTCTCTTACGTTTTCATTCAATTCCACCAACGTCGCGAAGTATGAAGTGCTTCCCAGTTACCCTTTCTGCACTTTCTCCAGATCTGACAGTCGTAAATGGTTTTCCTCTCCTTCCAAATAGATCATATGGCTCCAACATCCCAAGTGTTGAGCTATCTCTCTCTCTGGTCAAATACCATGCCAACTACGGTTTTATTCTACCCCTACTCCTCATGAGCTTCATAACACGGCCAAGTAACCCCTTGGCACTCAAAAATATTCTAAGGTTCGAAATTGGTTCCTCCGACCACCATTTCCACTCGAAACCTTGGGTCCAAAGACCACTTATCTGGCCCATCCAAGCACAACTACTCTGATACCATATTGTAACGTCCCCAACCATCAACCCCACTATCGGGAAATGCTACTACGTGGAAAATTCTCATACATATATATTTAATATGCATATTTAACCAAACAATACAGAGTAAACACAGAATTACTGCTAACATACAAAATTAATGGAATTAACAGTAATTCATACATTCAACAAAATACATGAAAACATACAAGCATCACATACATGCATTTTAATTGAAATTAAACACATAATGATACTTATCTTTGGAACTGGAGTAACTCCACTAACTCCATGCAGACCTTCCACGAACCTCCGAGAACCGCGTTGCTCATCATGCTCAGTAGTGGGTCACCCCTGAGCTGGGACCAAGCTCCACCTGGGGCAAGGGAATCCTAGACTAGGCTGAGATTACAGGAAAACTGCACAGAGCACCCGAAAGGATTCTCTCCAGGAGCCTTCTTACGCCCACTACTCATAGAATCGCATTCCCCACATGCCTGTTCCACCCAGGAGTATACACCACCTTCACAAGCACAGTCCATCAGTTACTTCACCTCCCTCTCTGGGTCTCGCCAATAGGTCGAATCAGGAATTTTCAGAGCTCCGTAGCTGGTGCTGGACTCTCTCTGGGAGAAAACCACTTCCCAGTAGACTCTCTCACCTGGAGAGAGCTGCTCATAGAACTGAAAACCTACCTCTTCTACCATGGTCCTGACAACCCACTTCTTCAACACACTCATCGACTCAGCTCCAGCCAGGTGAGGACAATAACAACGATTCAACACTCATTCACACAAGGATGATCATAGCAACAACAGATGGGCATGGCACTGTAGGTGGCAACAACCCATGCTAAGACACAACATAGCTAAGGAAATTACTCAGGTGTCGGGTTCCTCAAAAGACACAGAATGATTCATGGATTTTGGGTTTCAGGTGCATGCATGAATATTGCAAAGGTCGAATATAGAGGCCACGGGATTCACGGGAATACCCTGGTCGGCTTCACGATTTTGGTTTTTAGAAATGTGTGAGGGTATATAGAGGTCACTCGTAGAGAATATACCCAATTCACGAAGGATAGAAAATGGTAAGTGAAATCCAAACACAGATGGCACTTCAGCTTTTAACTTCATGCGCCCAGGTCGACACTTGTCTTCCTGGAGCTGCATGCATTCCCTTTTTGCACATGATGTCTTTCCCAGGACTCAGGATAAAAACATGTTTGTCACACAGCTTTGGAATAATAATAAATTATTATTCTCAAGGACTTTAGCCCCTAATCCTAGCCCCTTTTTCCAACCTTTCAGACCCTTTTCCCTTACCCACCCTATGGAAGCTTATTCCCCCATCACTCTTTCTTCATGGTCGGTGTGCACATAGTGATGTTTATCTTTATTAATGCTCTGCATAATTACATATACAAAGACAGACTCAAGGGATTTAACACTTAGGCTCTCCAGCCTAATAAACACATAAGCCCACCAGCTTATCAACACTCGGCTCACTAGCCTACAAAACATTATTACAATTCATAAACATGATTACAATTCATAATATAACTGGGGCACGTCCTTTGGGTGTTACATCATGGCAGGAAAAACGAAATATGATGGGACAAGAGATCCTTTCAAAATATTGCTTGAGGAATCCCTCATGCAACAGAGGAACGAGATGATGGATAGTTTCGTGCAAATCCTTCGGCGACTACCAATAGGTGATGCATCTTCCTCAAGCGGAGACGCTTCCCCCTTCAAGGTGAAAATCAACTTCAATATTCCTATATTTGAAGTTCAGATAGATGCAGATGTTGTAGACAAGTGGTTGAATCTACTAGAAGGTTATTTTTCTGTCCATAACTTTTCGAATATAGAAAAGATTACTTTTGCACTCCTCAAAGCCTTTCCCCATGTCAAATATTGGTGGGAAATTTTCTGTGAGAAAAATGAAACAAAGGAACCCTCATTATTTATAGTCATGGCCACCTGGGAAACCTTTAGGGATGTTATTAAGGTACAATACTACCCTGTTATAAGTTATGATGACTTGTATACCAAATGGACCACACTGCGGCAAGAAAGAGACCAAGCAGTGCAAGAGTTCACAAATATCTTGCATACCTAGCACACCAAGATGGGTATGAAATATTCAGAGCAACATATGTTGCTCAAGTATCGTGGTGCTCTTCATAGATACATCCAAACCGAAATGGAATTTATGGACATCTCGTCCTTGGGTGCAGCCTACCGATATGCCATCAAAATCAAGCAGAAGCTTAAACAAAAGACGTGACAATTTGGGCCTGGGAACCCCTCACAACAAAAGCCAGGAAACTGCAGCCCCAACCCATAGAACAAAGGACAGAGCAAAGATGGACAATATCAGGATAACCAGTCCAACCCACAAGCAAAGAAGGACACCGGAAATAAAAATAAAGATACCAGGAAGTGGTGTGACTTCCATAAGAGCCCTTGGAATAACACTGATGATTGTCGCTCAAAGCAATCACTGGTGGCCAAAGTGAAAGCCTCTGAATCAGATGCGGTTTCTGACTCTAAGTCAGAACCAGAAAGGGAAAGACATATCATTGACATGGAAACTAGTGCCATCATTGTTGCCACCAAGCTCCATCCTGGTGAACTAAACGATCCAGAAGAAGGCAAGCAACTCTTCCATTCACAGATGCGGGAAAGAGGCACCCTGGTGCACTTCATCGTTCATATTTGTAGCAAGAAGAACCTCATATCAGTAGAGGTCATCAAGCAACAGGCCCTATCGACAACGCCACACCTAAAACCCTACACCATTGGATGGAACCTCCAAGCAAGCGCTCTTTGCGTCAGCCAACAGTGTAGATTGTCGTACGACATCAAGCCCTTCAAAGACGAGTTATTGTGTGATGTTTCTCCTCTCGAAGTTTGTAATGTTCTCTTGGGTTAACCTTATTTATGAAAACTTCATGTTGTATATGAGTCTAGGCCTCGTAGTGTTATTATTACTTTGAACAGGAAATTGTACAGGATACCTAAGGCAATCCCTCCTAGTGTTATTTCCTTGATCTTTGTCAAGCAATGCAGGAAGGTCATCTCTTAGACGAGGAAGTTTATATTCTTCGTGATTCGCTCTCAGAATGAGAGAAAGATCGCAGCCACATCCAAAGTATATGTGACCGACCTCTCTACACAACAGAAGAAAGTAGATAAGGTCATGGAATAATACCCATATATCTTCTCCTCACCTATCGGGGTACCTCTGCACTGTCAGGTCAAGCACCCCATCGATTTGACCCCCGTCGCACTGCTGCCCATTGGGCCAGTCTACCATCGCTCTCTGTTAGAGAATGACGAGATCAAGCGGAAAATCCAAGAACTACTCCACAAGGGGCACATTCGTCCCAACTCATCAGCTTGTGGGAGCCCAATTGTGCTGGTACAAAAGAAAGATGGAATCTGGCGACTCTGCATTGATTATTGGGATATGAATAAAAATCACGGTCAGAAACCGGTACCCAATTCCCTGAATCGACGACCTCCTTGATCAACTCACGAGAGCCAAATAATTTAGTAAGATTGATCTGAAGTCTAGCTACCACCAAGTCCCGATAGAACAAACATATGTATGGAATACCGTCTTCAAGTCAAATGAAGGTTTTTTCGAATGGTTGGTCATGCCCTTTGGTTTGACAAATTCTCTAGCCACTTTCATGAGGATGATGGATGATATCCTGCGACCATTCACCAATACTTTTGTAGTGGTGTATCTGGATGGCATTATCATTTACAACAAGACTTGGGAAGAACACTTGCAACATATTCAACGGGTTTTGCACACCCTGTGACAACACAAGGTATACGTCAACTTGGAAAAATGCTCCTTCGGCATGGACAGAGTCCATTACCTGAGCTACATCGTTGATCAACATGGCATACATGTGGATCCATCCAAGACCCAATTCATATGTTCCTGACCAGCCCCAACCACACTCACTAAGCTTCAAAGATTTTTGGGCCTTTCCAATTTCTACCGCAGGTTCGTGTTAGGATTCTCCCATATTGCATGGGCCCTCAGCCAAATAACTAGGGGTGGTGGTAAGGATAAATATATGTGGGGTCGGTCCCAACAACAAGCGTTCGATGATTTGAAGCAACGCTTGTGCTCAACCCCAATAATTTCACTATCGGACCTACATCAACCCTTTGAGATCGAGACAAATGCCTTAGACTATGCTCTGGGCATTGATCTAACTCAGCACGACCACCCCATGTCCTATCATAGTGAGACACTATCAAATGTTGTCCATAAGTACCCTACTTACGACAAAGAAATGTACTCCATTGTGCAAGTCTGCTGCCAGTGGAGACATTACATTCTTGGGAAGGAGACAATCATCCATACTGATCATAAGCCATTGCAGTTCATGCAGACACAAGGAAAATTGCAAAATGACCGCCATCAGAAGTGGTCCACATACTTTCAACAATTCCACCTCAACATCAAGTATAAAATAGGAAGCACCAACTACGTCCCCGATTACCTCAGCAGACCGCCAGTCGTGGCACTCACCATGGTGCTATAATCTTGTGGCCATGAGACCTCTGGATGGCCCCAACTATATGATACAAACTCGAACTTCGCCACCACCTACCAAATGTTGGGCGCAAACACAATTGTCGATAATTTCCATCTTCAGGATGACTGTTGTGTCAGCTGGGCCACCTTTATGTTCCATCAGGCGAGCGAACGAAGATGATCTGGGAAGCCCACTATAGTCGGGTGGCAGGACACTTCGACGTAAAAAAAAACAGTGACAGTGATGCAACAACATTTCTACTGGCCAAAACTTCGATAGGAGGTCAACAAGTATATCAGGTTCTGTACTAACTACGTTATTGCCAAACCGACCACTAAGAAACAGGGAATGTACAACCCTCTACCTACTCCTGACAAGCCATGAGAATCCATCTCAATGGAATACATGTCGGGCCTCCCATCCACTAAGCGAGGAAATGAGTGTGTTTTTTTGGTTTTTGATCTCTTTTATAAGATGGTGATTCTGGCCGCCTGCAAGAAGAGCATCACAACATAGGCCACTTCCAAGCTCTTCTTTGAACAAGTTTGGGTACATTTTGGGATCCAAAAAACCATTGTCTTGGATCGGGATAGTCGATTTCTTAGCACATTATGGTTGAGCCTCTAGTCACTGCTAGACACGAAGCTCACCAAATCCACGACCTTCCACCCCTAAACAGATGGCCAAATCGAAGTCGTAAATGGAATGATCGTGCATATCCTACGCATGTATAATTCCAAGAACCCCTGCACATGGGATGATATTCTTCCCTATGTCCAACATAGCTACAATCGAGCCCTACATATCTAATCTAGCCTCAACCCCTTTCAGGTGGGGTTAGGATTCCAACCATTAGGCCCCATGGATGTTTCACTACCCCTGATGACCACCTCGATCAACTCGTCCCCTGCTCCACCAGAAGCTGACAAAGCCACCCAGTTCATTGAGTGGATCTAGCACATCCGCCAACAGGTTCAGGATATTCTACAAAAGTATAATGCCAAGTACAAGCAGTGCCATGATCAACATTTCCTTAAGGTGTTCAAAACCCAAGGTTTCCACTTGGAATCCCTAGATAATCAAACACCTCCTACTCAAAGCATCTGCAACTTTGTTTGCACTGCCAAAAATATTGATAACAAAAGTGAATTTTTACATAAATTCCACCCACTTTCTATGCCTCTCATTCAACTTCTCTTTCCTTGTAATGAACTGTAAAGCTTGATTATCACTATACATCACAAATTCTTTGGGAATAAGATAATTCCTCCACTTATTTAAGGCTTGAATCACTGCATAAAACTCTTTATCATAAGTGGAGTATTTCTTCTTGGTATCATTCAACTTCTCACTGAAATATCTAACAGGTCTATTATCTTGAATTAAGACTGCTCCAATTGCTAATCCACTAGCATCATACTTTACCTAGAAGGTCTTCCCAAAATAGGGAAGAACCAGAATTGGTTGTTCTGTGATTTTATCCTTCAATATCCTGAAGAGTTTTTGAGCCTCTTCTCTCCACTTAAAAGAATTGTGTCTCTTCTTCAGAGTGTCTAATATTGGTGCACATATACCATAGGAATTTCTAATGAATTTCCTATAGAAACTTGCTAATCCATGGAAACTCCTTACCTCAAATATGCTTCTTGGTGATGACCAATCTCTGATAGCTTCCACCTTTTCTGGATCCATCTTCAGCTCATTTGAAAAGATCACAAAACCCAAATATATGAGTTATGTCTTCATAAAAGATGACTTCTTTAAATTTATCAACAACTTCTCTTGCTGCAACCTTCTCATCGCTAATGTCAAGTGTCTCAAGTGTTCCTCCCCAGTTTTACTAAAGACTAGTATATCATCCAGATATACAATGACAAATTTACCTATGAAGTATTTAAGTACTTTATTCATCAACCTCATGAATGTGCTTGCAAAACTTTTTAAGCCAAGTGTCTTAACAAGCCACTCATACAATCCTTCATTTGTTTTGAATGTTTTTTTCCATTCATCTCCTTCTCTCATCCTTACCTGGTGATAACCACTTTTCAGATATATCTTTGAAAAATAAATTGCTCCACTCAAAAAATCCATCAAATCATCCATCCTGGGTAAATGAAATATGTACTCGTTACTGATATTTTTTATGGCTCTCGAATCTATACATATTCTCCATCCTCCATCCTTCTTAGGACTCAATATAGTTGGTACTGCACATGGGATTAATCTCTCTCTAACTAAACCTTTCTTTAACAGATATTCGATCTGATTCTTGACCTCTTCATTCTCTTGAGGTGTTAATCTATATGTTGCTTTGTTTGGCATTCTTTCTCCTGGAATAAGATCAATGTGATGAATGATTCTCCTAATGGGTGGCAATGAGCAAGGTAACTCATCCACCACTATATCATCAAAAATTTCCAGCAGCTCCTAAATCTCTTCAGGAATATCATCCACAATAGTGCTTGTAAGGATGAATCTAGGCTTTCTTACTACAACAAACTACATTTCATGTTCCTTCTTGACTTCATTCAAGAGATCCTTCCCACTCATGAGAAGTATGCTTGGGCTGGATTATTCCTTCCCCTTCTTATCCTCTATTGGAAGCAACATGTGTGTCCTACCATTCTTCTCTAGTGTGTAATTATTCTTCCTCCCGTCATGTATGACATTTCTGTCAAACTGCGATGGTCTTCCCAACAAAACATGATAGACATCCATGGGTATCACATCACATAAAATCTCATCTTTGTATCCTCCTATTTTAAATTCAACTTGGCATTTTTTACTTACCATTACCTGGTGTCCTTTTTGCAACCATGATACCTTATATGGATTTGGATGCACAGTTGTTTCTAGCTCTAGCTTTTCCACCATCTCTATGGATACTAGATTATCCGTTCTCCCACTATTAATTATCACCTTGCAAACTCTGTCCTTGGTCTTGCAGATAGTCCTAAATAGACATTTTCTATGTACTGGTCCTTCCACCTCCTTCTCTGGTTTCAAGATAATTTTCCTCATCATGAGGGATTTTCCATCTTCAATGGCTTCTGCCTCAACATTACTTCTATACGCTTCATAAATGTGAGCTTCTCCTCCTTTCTTTTTCTCGGGGAATTTCCAAGACATATGTCACGTCTTTCCACATGCATAGCATCTTATATCTCCTCCTCTTCCTCTTCCTCGAGGAAAATAGTTTCTTCCACCATATTGTCTCCCTTGGTAACTTCCTCCTCTCTCTGTATTATTCTGAAACTTTCCAGTCTCAGCTTTGGGCTTCTGAGCCTTTTCATGGACAATTCCCTTACTTCTCTGTGGGCTTCTTCCTCTACTTCTTTGGCTTTGCTTTCTGGCCAATTTCTCTTCTGCTTTCAGGGAATCCTGATAAGAATCAACTATCCTCATAGTCACCATGCTGATTTCATCCTAGATTTCATATCTCAGACCATTAATGTATCTGGAAATATTCTCCTTGTCACTTTCATGATGTCCAGCTCTAATGTTCAGCCGATAGAACTCTTATGTGTACTCTTTTACTGTCAAACCCTTATGTATTAGGTTCTGTAGTCTCTTGAACATATTTTTTGATAGTCTTTGGGTATGAATTTAGCCTTTATCTTGGCTACCATTCTATCCCATCTTTTATTTTTATTTTTCTTTTGCTTCTTCTGTCAGCCTGCAGTTCATCCCACCACATTGTTGTGTGTCCTTTTAGCCTTGTGACAATATGTTTTTATTTCTTCTCATCATCAACTTCTTCATAGTCAAAGTAATTGTCTAAGGCTCTTATCCAGTCCAACAACTCTTCCGCATCCAAATTTCCTTCATACATTGGGATTTCCATTTTTGCTCTGGCTCCCATTTTTACAACAGCGCTCAGCAAGCGTTCTTTTGCAGGATATTCTCCTGCAGCTCCTTCAGCCTCCATTTCTTCACTCTCAACTTCATTGATGTCACCTGCATCTGGTTCTCTTCTATGTGCAATATCCATGGCATCTAGCCTTGCATGAACTCTCCTAATTTCCTCCTCCATTGCTAGATTTTCTACAGGTATGTCCCTGCATCTCCTTGGTGGCATGGTGCTAATATTTCTTCACACAAGGCTTAAATTATGGCTCTGATACCACTTGACACAAACCCCCTGCCTCTCCCAGAGTCTGTGTGACATCCTGGTCAATGATCGATCAAATCTGAGTCGGATTGGCTCTTAGACTTTTGCTAAGCCCCAATTGAGTTTTACACATGCCCCTATTAGTTCTCTGTGCATGTTCTTTGAAACCCACAGGTGCTTTCCTTGCACTTTTTCCCTTTGTTAAAAATTTAAAGTATATACGCTAGCTCCCTCTACTAATCCCCTTTCTCTCATACGACCTTGAGCTGTGACCTATGGCTTAACCCAAAAAACGCTAAGCCTTTAGGCTTCAGAGCCTCTAGCAACCAATGTTTTCTTCCAAACTCCCAAAGTGATATACCCTCGAACTCACGGGATTTCCCCCAGAGTGTCTCTCCTATGAATACACAAATCTCTACCACGTGTCTTGTTGATCGGGAAGTCATGATTTCTTCGCTCCTTCGGGACTTCAACGGTCCTGCTCCTTTTAGACCCGTTAAAATCCCCGAATACACTAAGTTCTGAAGGATCCTTAAGGCTATCATTCCCACAACTATCCCAAGTCTGACAGTTGTCATCACTCTGGTGATCCCCCGCTAGATCTCCACCATAGGTCCTTCAAACGATTCCCATTAGGGTATTACCATTGTTGGACCTCCTGAGCTTAACTTCCCAAGGTATATGAGACCTCTTTTGACCCTTTTGGTGTGCTCCTCCTGCACTGTAAAATGTTGGAACTTAGAAAATTTATAAGTTTTTTTCTTCCTCGATACTGATTGTTGTTATCTTTCCTGAGCTTTATTCTCCAAGGTTTTAAAACCTTCGGTGCACACTATTGACGTCAAGGGACTAAAAAGTCCCCAACATCAACATTTCAACCTCTCATGAGGCTAGGCGATAAGAGATGGGCGTATCACCCTAGGCTTAAAGTCCCGAAAAAAAATGCACATTGAACTCCAGAGCAATTTTTCCCTAGCCTACAGTGCAAGAGTGAATTCCTTTTCCTTGTAATTTTACTTTTTAGCAATATTTGATTTTTGTGTAATTTATGTTTTTTATGATTTATGCTTGAGTTTTTACATTAGTAACAATGAATTTAAATCCTAAAAGTATTTAAAGAACTAAAATAAATGCAAAAAATAAGAAAAAAAAGTAAAGTCCTTTTGTTTTTTTTAGTTTTTTATCAAGACGCAACTAAAAACAAAACTAAAAGAAAGGAGAAGTTAGTGCTAAAAAGATTAAGAAAGAAAAACTTATTAAACAATAAATTCATTAACCATCAAACTATTTGTAAAACAACATGATGAGTTAATATTTAATTTGTTTTTTTTAATATGCGAAACTATAATTAAAAAACTAAAACAATTAGGAAAAAGAAAGTAGCAAGTTTGTACCTATGAGAGAATTTTATGTACATCATGTTACAATAGTCATAGCTTTACTATTTTCCTTGAATGTATTTTCATTTTTAATTTTTATTTTGAGTATTGGATTAACAAAATATGAGGAAAAATGAGGATTTTAAAGAAATAACAACGAGATAGTTTCAGAGAGAAATAGAAATTGATTTTCATTTAAAATGCTTCCCATACAAACTCCTGAACTTTCGAAACCTACAAGTCTCTGAGTAGACTAGGGCCAGGTATATGATCTTTATCCCCTCTAGAACAATGTTACAATAGAAATACCAATCGCAAAAAGAAAAAAATAAAGTTGAGACAGAAGTGGAATGGAGCAATGAAGGCAAATCACAAGGAGAAAACCCACAGATAGAAACTGATTAGCGCCAAATAAAATTGAGTTTGAATACAACAAACTACCAAGTAAACATTCACCTTCTGAATGCCAACAAGCTTGTCCTCACTTTATCCTTATCGTTGCTTCACAAGACCCCCTGCTTCCAACGATTCCATCAATCCTTGTTGAATATATAAGAGAAGAATGAAATGAAGCAGTCCTCATAGCACTCGAAGCATACCTTTCTCTGAATTTGCTGCCAAAGTTCTTTCTCATAATTTTATTTCTCTAAATTTTCTCCTAAAATTATCTTCTTCAGAAAAAATTCCTCTCCCAAATGGTTGTGCGTTGCTTACTTTAAATGGTTGGATGAGTAGTTAGGGTAGTTATGTAATGAACTGGCCTATGCGAACTGTCTTGAATCACCTTCTTTCAAAATTAGAAAAAATAATATAATTTTAATTACAAGAAAATGAAACGGTTATCAACGAACGGTTCTTCCCCGGTAGATTTGTTGTTAAAATTATTTTTTCGCCCATCTATATCTTGGAGAATTGGAGTCATGGATTGAAATATTCATGTTCAATATTCTGACTCCTCTTAGCAATGAATTGTTCTGCAACTACACTACTCAGGAGCTTAGAACCATCTTGTTTTGTCATAGCTCTCAAAAGACGACGATCACGTTCTGTAGCAGAAGTGATGGCGCAACCTTCCTTGCCAACTCTTGATGAAATTATTGGTATAGATGTAGTTCTCAGTTGTGCCAAAAACAAAAATCTGCCATTCCAAGAATTGACCTCTATTAATAACTCAAATTTGGGGCTTACCTAAGAGAGATTGTTTTACAATTTTTCCACCTCACATGTTTAGATTGGATAAAACAAATACAAGCGAAAATTCCTTCTCTTGATCCCATTTATGCTATTGAAAGCCATAGATGACAGAAAAAATGACAATAAAGGGTTCTGATACAATAACTCCTAGTTTCAATAATCATCTTGTGAAAATTGACTTCCCTAGTTTCCATTAATGCAACAAGATTCATTATGTTTGAGCATGTAAGAAGACACCATCTGGGTTTTGAAACTGATCAAAATCTGGACTAGGGGGCAAAATTTTGCTCAATTTTCAAATTGTTCGGAATGTGATGAAAACGGTGCCATTGCGTCCGTCTCGTCTTCCTGATTCCGGCAGTATATTTACTTTTGCAAACGGAGTCCGTATGGAGAAGATATCGCGATCTGTTCGTCGAGCCAAACAGGGAAAATTTTGATGCTGACTGGGTAGTCCGTACATGCTGACTGGACAGAGGCCGTACAGCTGACATGGCGACCGTACGGTGATGTGGCACCTGCTGATGTGGCAGGTGACGTGGTAGATTCTGGTTGGCTAACTGTGAGTGAGTTATATGGCAACACGTGGCATCATTTTGGGCGAATGGTAGGGTGCCACGTGGCCCATTCATGGGCTGCCACGTGGCACCCCTTTTATAGGCTAATCGTTTATTGGGTGGCTGTTCAAAATTTTTATAGTCCACCGGATTCAAACCGGGGACCTCTCCTATGCGCAAAGTTTTAAACAAAGTCTGACCAACCATTGCGCCCCACGTTAATTCTTAATATATATATGCATTTGTATATATTTAAAGTTGCAATTTGAAATGTGTGGCGGGGGGTCGGGCCAGGGCTTAGCCCCGGCCCGAGGTTTTATCGTGTCACGCATATGACTAGGCCCTTTTGTTTGCGCGTGGGTTTGGATTAACGGAGCCCGCGGTCTTATGCTATTCTCCATGTAACCTTCACATATGATTATTCTATGTAAACGGAGAGAGCGCGGGGGAGGCATTTCAAATGGAGCCCTAGCCCACGGTCGTATCACCCTTTACATATGACCATTGTTCATTGTGCGCGCGGGAGTTGTGTTTTTTTTGGGGCCCGGTCGTATGGGTTGATATATGTGACCAGGCCGGTGTTAAACGGAGCGCGCGGTTTTTTTTATGTTGGGATATGTGGCTCGTGCTCATGTGCTTTATTGCATGTGGCCATACGAAAGTGAGCGCGGGGTTTTAAAATGGAGGTTTGAACGGTTTAAACGACACGCCATGTGGCGTGGTCTTATTTGCCTACAAACGGTTAGCCCCTTTTGATTTTTGCACGTGGTCATATGCAGAACCATGTGCCCGAGAGCTTGGTGGTTGGGGGCTGGAGGCGCCCTAACTGTCCTACAGTTTGGACCATTTTTTGGAACCGCCCGGTGCCAGGTTTTAACGCGCATTTTGGAGCGTGTTCTTGGTTCATGCACACAGAGGTGCGTTTTGTAGAGCCAGTACCAGCAAAGCTTGAAGGAGGAAAATGGAGGAGGCCTAACTTCTTCATCGTTTGGCCGATTGAGGTGCCGTAAAAGCCCAGCCAGGGGTTTTTGGACGTGTTGGATCCATTGGTGTTGTTTTCAAGGCCAGTTGAAGACTTCTTCTGCAATTTTTTCACCATTGAAGTTTTAGGAAGCTCCAGGGAGCTTCAAGCCCTCTTTGATCGAGGACATGATTTGGTGAGCCTATGTTTGTTTTCTGTGATTGAATAATCATTTTTGGCTAATTGATATGCTATGAACACATTGGGACAGGTTTCAGAGGCTGTTGAGGACTTTTACAGGTATTTTTTCCAAAGAGAAGCTCAGGTAAGCTTATGGCCACATGTAGAAGAGGTTATGCCCGGATGAGCCATGATCCGTTTTCAGAGTTCTATTAGTCATTTTTGGGGTTTTTATGTGTTTTGATCTCAATGGTACAGTTTGTTTTTCCATTGGAGTTGAGAAGCAGCTTGTAAAATAAATTTTGACTAATTAATCCCAGAGAGCCAAGTCCATTATGGAGGCTCAAGGAGATGTAGCCCGGAGGGGGGTGAACTCCTTTATCATGTTGTTCTTGTTGTGAGTTTGATGGTTTATTTGATGCAAGTGTTGTTGCTATGTATTTATTTGAAGTACATATTTAACCATCTAAAAGAACATATTCTTCATACATAAGCATTTACGAGAAGATACATGAACTTAACACATAAGTTTTATCTTGCATATTTATACACATGAAGCAAGGTCCTGTAAAGTTTATTTT